>JAQQSV010002458.1:0-27409 GCA_028646515.1 Pseudochirops corinnae
AATAATGTGAATTTGAATACAAACAATCACTTAATAAGATTCATCACTCACACTAAAAGGGATCTAACTGTAGTGGAAAAAATCCTGGTATATGACTCTGGCCTAGGTTCAAGTCTTGGCCCTATCATTCAGCTATATGTGTAATTTTAGGTAAGCAACTTTACCTTCTCTGATCTCTATTTCTTTATGTATAAAATGAGGGAGTTGAAGTAGGACAACTTAAAGGTTCCTTTCAGCATTAATACCTCTAATTTGTCAATTGATTTTTCTAAATCACATGGAAATTCTAGGCCATCTTGGAACGAGCTTAATTTAGATATTTTCTTTCTCTTTTTCTTATTTGGTAGGGGAAAGAAGGCCTGGACCTTCAAGTTTACTGATACAGGGAACTCCCAGTGACAAAACTATATCTGACAATGTAAAACTATGTGTATTCAGTAACAGCAATTTTTAGCACTGAGAAGTTAATTAAAAGAAATGTTTAAAAGAAAAAAGAAGCATTTTTCCTTTTTAAAAAAGGAGGAAGAGTAAGCCCTTTTAAGGCATCAACTAATCTTATTTTGGCGTCTCTACTGTCAAAGGGAAATGAAGAATTGCCATAACCACAACAATAATGACAATTTACATTGACATAGCATTTCCTCACCTGTTCCTCTGAGGAAAGTGCTTTATCAATGAAAGAGGTGGAGCAGTGCTGTAATTGCCCTTTTAATAATAGTAAATAATAATAGCTAGCATTTATATGGCACCTTAAGGCAGCGGTTCTCAACCTGTGGGTTGCGACCCCTTTGGGGGTCGACTAAGACCATCTGAAAACACATATTTCCGATGGTCTTAGGAACCAAGACACCGCTCCTCTATCCGTCTCCAGGTGGGTCTGCCCACATGCAGATCTGCTCACATACAAGTATTAAAGAGTCGCAGCATTAGGAAGGTTGAGAACCACTGCCTTAAGGTTTTCAAAGCACTTTATAAGCATCATCACATTTTATCCTCACACCAACCCTGGGTGTAGATGCCCATTTTACAGAAGAGAAAACCGAGTCAACTAAAGATGATTTGCCTAGGGTCACACAGCTAAAAACATTTGAGGTCTCATTTCAACTCCGGTTTCTATAGGTCCAATGCTTTATATATTGCACCACCTAGCTGCCTTTTATAGAAGAGGAAACTGAAGGGCAGAACCCAAAATCACATTTGCTAGCACAGCCTGGTCTTCAATCTAAGTTTTCTGACTCTAAATCCATTTCTCTTTCCATAATACAACACTATTGCATTCCAAATAACGGGGTCCCACTATGAGGGAGGGGTTGAGAAAAACAATGCCACAAAGGAGACCTAGACAGGATGCTATTAATTATTCCTCCTATCAGCAGCAGAGGAGGCATTTGGCTCTGTCTGATGAAGCTTCTTCTGTCCTGAAACACTCCTGTGCAGTGCTTCAGAATATAGTTTCATAAAGTTGTTCATCTTCCCTTTAGGCCAGGGACAGCATTCTGCATTTGGCAAAAGAAGGAAATGATGCTGTGTTTTTGAGTTATAAGGTTCCTGCTCTCCCTGATGTGACACTCATAACAGCAGAGGGAGAGTTTATGACACCGTTAACATTAGGCCAAAGTGTGCTTGAAAAGTTTCGGCTTTAATGTTGATGTTTCTGCCAAGTTACACATTTGAATAAAACAGTTAATACTTGCATAGCACTTCTCTGATGAGTTGGAATCTATGCCCAGATAATGTTCTTATAAAATTTAATGGATCCCTCTAATGTGCTATCCTTCATGCATGGCAATTATTCATTCTAATGTAGAATGAAGAAGGGGCAGCAAGATGGTACAGTGGATAGAGTGTCGGACCTGGAGTCAGGACATCTCCCTGAATCTAAATCTGGCCTCACATACATACTGCTGTGTGACCCTGTCACTTAACCCTGTTTGCCTTAGTTCCTTCATCTGTAAAATGATCTGTAGAAGGCAATGGCAAATCACTCCAGGATCTTTGCCAAGAAAATTCCAAATGGGATTACAAAGAGTTGGACACAAATGAACAACAGCAACAAGAATCAAGAGATTACAAGTGACCCCCACCCTCAATAGGAAGAATTTGGGGTTGTTGTATTACAATAACAGTGATAAATTTTCTCACATCTACCCTCTCTTTTCTCCCATGAACTTCCCTTGGCAATCAGTCAGCTAATACATATGTCTCTATTATCTGCCTAGAACTATGAGTACTCATTTGTTGCCCTGGTGGCATAGCCTATGGCCATAGAACAAATGATTTCAATTAGTTTTTTTTCAACGAATGCTAATTTATTTCTTACTTAACAGAATAAATTCAATATAATGTTTGTTTTCACAACATCCAATATATCTTATTTCAAACTTAACTTCTGTGCAATGACTGGTGGGGTGATCTGTTTTATTTGGCTACCCTCAAGGTAATTAATTTGGACAGTTCTCAAGGGATATCAATGCTCAAAGTGGTTCCACTATGGTTTCTCCTGTACTCTCGATCAGTTTCTTCCACACATCATCCAAAGAAGATTTATGTGCTTACAGCTATCTGGAAGTTGGGGCAATTGAGCTAGCTAAAGAGCAGAGAAACAGCAACTGTTGCCAATGTTGTTAACACCAGCCACCACCTCATTAGAAAGTTGTCCATTGGCAGCAGATAAAATCAGAGAGCCCAGACATGTGGGCTGGTACGTAGGCTGGTCCTATTATATACCAATTGTCATACTGTAGGGGCAGAGCTGTATGCATTGCAGGTAGGGAGACCAAGAGAGTGATGTTTATAGCAGAACAATGCAGTTCTAAACGTTTGATATCTGTGAGGCTTTCTCTGGGTGCCTCTGTCCTTTGCACTTAATAAATACTTGTTGCCTGGATGACTAGCTGACCTGATTAGAACTATTTATTTTATATTTGAAAGTCCCACAGTTCAAAGACCATTGAAATAAAGCTACGAACAGCAAAAGGCTTACTATACTGTTCTCCAAGGCAAAGCTCAGCCCTGCCCTCTAACAACTGTGTTTATAAAAGGGTTGCAAATGATCCCTACTTATGTGGCCATTTCTACTGCACTAGTGTCCTATCTGCCTTATACCTAGCATAAGCCTGCAATCGTAGGAAAAACAAGAACTTTAAGACTATCAAAAGAACATACAGGCCTGTTGGAATTTGTGGTCTCACTGTGATTATGAAGACTCTATGGGCATGAGAAACTCACTCAGGCTCTCAAGCTTTTATCTCATTTGGAACTTGGAACCAGACAAGGAATTTTTGTGTTGTCTCAGTGCCCAGTGCCATATTTAGAGGATGAGTCTGATTGAGTATCTCCAAAAAGTAGAACTAATTTGCTGGGAGGGACTCAGTATTTTGCAAAAACTTTGTCTTGCTGTGTCCTAATGTAGCCCTGTCAGGAAGAGCATAGATAGCAGACACTCATCTCAGAACTAAAGTGAAAAAATTCCATGCAGCAGACCACTCTGAAACATTGAAAGATTTAGTGCTTTATCATGAACCAGAGAGCAATGGAAAAGTATTTTTGAGGTGGTTCCTAATCCACCCAGGTTGCCTAGAGTAGCAGTATTAAGACACTCAGTGAGTGTTCTATAAATATTTGCTGATGCCACTGCCTTGGTCTTTGACCTTGATTTGAAGCTCTAATGTGAGATACAAGAATAAAAACCAAGGGTTATCTTTGGATTTGATGTCTCAAAATATTCTCCCAAGATATCAGTCATAAGAATAAGTCATATTTACATAGCACACTCAACTTTTTTTTTTGTGCTTTTTGGAATGGGGAAGGCAGGGCATTTGGGGTTAAGTGACTTGCCCAAGGTCACACAGCTAGTAAGTGTTAAGTGCCTGAGCCTGGATTTGAACTCAGGTCCTCCTAACTCCAGGGCCAGTGCTCTATTCAATGTGCCACCTAGCTGCCCTGACATTCAACTTTTGAAAGGCACTTTTCCTCCAAGAGCTCTATGAAATAGGTTTTACATGTATCATCATTATTACTTTACAGATGAGAATTACGAGCTTTTGAAGTGAATGGACTTGCCCATGGTCCTATAGTTACTGGCAGAACCAGGATTCAAATCCTGATATGCTAGATGCCCATATCTCTACCCTCCTCAAAAAAATCCTCACTAAATCTGTCCATCCCCACTAGCTATCATCCTATATCTCTCCTCCCTTTTATAGCTAGATTTCTAGAGAAAGCCATTTATAATGGCTCCCCTACTTCCACTCTTTTCTTAACTTTTTTTGCATTCTGACTGATGACCTCATCATTCAATGGAAACTGCTCTCTCCAAAGTTACTAATGGTATCTTAATAGAAAAATATAATAGCCTTTCCTCAAACCTCATCCCCCTTGACCTTTCTGCAGCCTTTTATACTGTTTTCCATTTTGTTCCTCTTGATAGGCTTTTCTCTCTAAATTCTCATGACATTGCTCTCTCCTGGTCCTCCTCCTACCTGTCTAACAGCTCCTTCTCTGCCTCTTTTGCTTGTTCTTCATCCACATCACACCTGCTAACCATGGAGGTCCCCCCCCCAAGGGTCTGTCTTGGGCCTTCTTTTCTCCTTTCATACTATTTCACCTGGTGTTCTCATGGTTTCATTTATCACTTCTATACTGATGACCTGAAGAAGGAAATGGCAAATCATTCTAGTATCTTTGCCAAGGAACTCCAAATAGGGTCATGAAGAGTTGGACATGACTGAAAATAGCTGAAAAACAACAAAAATGCTGATGACTCTCAGTCTTTTTGCTCAGCCCCAACCTCTCTCCCAACCTCTTGTCTCACATCTCCAAAAACAATAACAGAATTCATTTGGAAGAACAAAAAGTCACAATTTCAAAGGAAATAATGAAAAAAATGTAAAGAAAAGGGGTTTAGAAGTATCATATTTTAAACTGTATTATAAGGCTGTAATTATCAAAACTATCTTGCACTGGCTAAGAAATAAAAAGGTAGATCAATTTACAACAGCAAATAAATAGAGTAACCTTGTATTTGACAAGCATAAAGATTTAAGTTTTGGGGGGGAAGAATTCATTATTTGGTAAAAATTGTTGGGAAAACTGGAAAGCAGTTTGGCGGAAACTGGTCGTAGACCAGTATCTTATACCACTTACCAAGATAAGATCAAAATGGATATATGACCTAGATATAAAAAAGAGATATTTCAAGAAAACTTGAAGAACATGGACAGACATCTTTATGGATGTCTTGTAGGCATCTTAAACTCACCATGTATAAAACTCAACTCGTGATCATCCTCCCTACCTGAACTCTCTCCTTTTTTTTTAATTTCTCTATTACTTTCAAGGGTACCACTATTTTCCTAGTCATGCAGGCTTGCAACTCAAGTATCATCTTTGACTCCTCATTCTCTTTAGTCACCAATCCCATATCTAATCAATGATCAAGTCCTGTCATTTCTACTTTTATAACATCTCTTCTACATACCTCCTTCTTTTCTCTGACACTACAACCACCCTGGTGCAACCCTTCCTCACCTCATGCTTGTACTGTTGCAATAGCACATTTCTTCCTGACTCAATTCTCTCCTCATTCAAATCTATTCTTCACTCAGCTGTCAAATGACAGCTAAAACATGCTTGACTCTACCATTTCCCTATTCAATAAACTCTGGTGGCCCCCTATTATCTCTAGAATCAAATATTAAATCTTCTGTTTGGCTTTCAAAGTCCTTCACAACCTGACCTTTTCCTACCTTTCCTGTCTTCTTACACCTTACTTCAGTACTCTTCAATCCAATGACATGGGCTTCCTTGCTGTTCCCAGTATATTTTACTCCATTATCCCAATTCAAAACATTTTTTCTAGCTGTCCTATATGCCTGGAATGCTTTCCCTCTGCTTCTCTGCTTTCCTTCAAATTACAGCTAATGTCCCATCTCTTCCAAGGAACTTTTCCCATTTTTCAATATTTTCTCTGAGATTACTTCCTCTTCCCAATTTATTCTCCATTAGGCTGTGAGCTCCTTGAAAGTTTTTTGCCTTTCTTTTTATTCCCAGCACTTAGCAGTGTCTGGCATATAGTAGGTAATTGAATGCTAGTTACCAATGCTAAGCTCAATGTCCCTTCTTTCTTTTTTCTTGGAGGCAATTGGGGTTAAATGACTTGCCCAGGGTCACAAAGCTCCTCTCTAAGGCTGGACTTGAACTCAGGCCCTCCTGACTCCAAGGTCAGTGCTCTATCCATCTAGGTAACCTAGGTGACCCCTGAATGCTCTTTCAGCATAGTACAATGCCCCTCTGTCATAGTTTTCATTTAGTCATCATTCCTACTTTATAGCTAAGGATATAGAACTACTCGTATTTCATCACATAATCATTGCAGATTTTATGTCAATTTTTTTTTCTGCAAAAGAATGATATATGACATTATGTGAAGCTTAAAAAAAAATAAAAACCTCACGCCAATATTACTTAAAAATCATTTATTACTAAACTGCCTTTGGTGCAAGATTAGGATGCAGGAATACTTGCAAATATACAATAAAATAGGAAGGATGCAAGTTTTACCCTATCATGTGACTTACTCATGGCCACTTTGCCCAGCCACTCCCCATGTGCCTACGGCTCTTTATTGAGTTGAGCAATAATACCATTGGTACTGCAGTGTTCTAAACAAATCATGCGAGTCAGCTTTCAGAAATATACTTACGATGTACCTATGCTGAGAATTCTAAGCTCACAGTTTGCAATGTGTGAGAGATAAATACCTAACCCTAAATGCTACCAGTGAATACACTGATATTCTGCTTATCTTTTAAGTGGTGTGAGGAACAGAATTATACCATGCGGCAATTATGTGATGAAAGGTTATAAACCAGTTTTGGGACTAGAAAGAGAAAAAAAAACATACAGGATGCAACTATTATATGGTGGCAATAATTATGTGGTAAAATGCAGTGATCAAATGGCCTTGAGAGGCTCTATACTGTTAGGGATACAGTTTAGATTTTCAGGTTCTTTAGGATTTAGGCTATTGTTTTTTTCTCTTTGTCAACGCAATGCATCATAATCTAATGCCAATAACATTTTCCTGGGCATAAGGAGACCAGAACTCAACTATACCCACATTCCTGTCTCCTTTTGTCTTCCACTATGAGACAGCAAGGGACTTTGAGATTGGGAACTGTTTTACTTTGTGCTTGTACGTGTATTCACAGTGCTTAGCCCATAATTTAAAAATGTTCTATCTATCTATTAGTTAGCTTGGAACCTTGGACAAGTTGCTTCAAGAGACTTAATTTTTTGTAAATTGAGATGCAACACTATACCAAAACCGGAGTCAAAGCACCTATGTTTACATCCCTGGCTATGCTATTTACTACCTCTGTGACCTTGGGAAAGTCACAGCCTCCTAGGGTCTCTGGTTGATCATCTGTAAAAGAACGGCCTCTTAGATCTCTCTAAAGTCCCTTGTAGCCCTAACATTCTATAAAAGGTTTCTTAGGACAGGTAAAATTCTGAATAGAAAGTACTTTAAGTCTACTGTGCCCTTTCTGGGTCACTATCATCAGTTGATCTTGAGAAATGATCACTTTTTAAATCCTCAGAAGAAAAAGAAAACAATTTTTTAACACTGAAATTCCTGGATCTTCATTAGTATTTCATGTAGATTTATTGGGATATTTTGCAAAACAGAAGCTCATTTAGGAAGGTAACAAAACTTGCTTTATGACTAAAGGGCTACCAAAAAAATTTTATGAATGACTTTTTAAATGGCAGGAATGACTTCCTTGAATTACTTTGCAGCAGGCTCATTGTGGGGACCATTTTAGTTACCACCAGTTGGACTTTTGAAATAATGAAAATTCCAAGTGACATTTTGCAGAATGCAGAAATTTTTAGTGGCAACCAAGCTGTCCATGCCAGCTGTTACATATAGAAACTCTCTTTTCTCTTTTCTCAAAGGTATCCAATATCACAATTAACAGTCAAGAGCGGAATTAAAGTCTTACTCAAAAATGACAAAACCTGGTTGGTGAACCTGTATATATTCTTTGGAGATTAAAAAAATAACAACTTGGTGTTTCTATTGAAAATTCACTTTTATTTTCCCGTGGGATTCCTTTTATAGAACATACATAATTAACCAGAACAGCCATGCAAATGAGTCCTGGCATACAAGTCCAGCATTTATAACAAATCATGTCTGGATCCTGTATAGTATGTCTTTAGACTGCTAATGTTTCCTTCCATCAGAGGTATCATCATCTCTGAGACTGCTGAGCTAATTCGGCATAGTATCTAATACACAGTACCTAACGTATGTTTTAAATATTTTTTATGAAGAAAGTTCTATGAGACCAGTTAAAAAAGTAAATCATGAGACCAAAGAAAATCTTTTTTCTCATTCTGAAGCTAAGCTAAAAGACACCTGGGCAGAACTCATCCCTGCAGCTTTTCCCTTTGCTTTGAGGATAAGTTCAAAAGGGCATTGCTTTTACTGTTGATTCTTTCTTTTCCAAAGTAGTAGAGGCTTATTTGTGGAAGCAGAAAAAACTTTCAAAAATTGTGTTATGAGAGTCATCGTAGTTCTCCATTTTATGATTTCTCCTTTCTATTTTATGTGATTATTGGGGCAGCTAGGTGGCACAGTGGTTAGAGCACTGGCCCTGGCGTCAAGAGAAGCTAAATTCAAATCTGGCCTCAGACACTTACTAACTTAGCTATGTGACCCTGGGCAAGTGACTTAACCTCAATTGCCTCGAAAAAAAAAAAAAAAGATTGATAATGCATTGGAGAGAGGGCTGGATTTGAAGTGAGAAGATCTTAGCTCAAATCCTGCCTCATATTTAAGCAGAGTTTCATTTTCCTCGTGTGAAAAGGAAATCAGAACAGGTGTCCTCTGAGGTCCCTTCCAGCATATATATCTAAGCTCCTATGATGAGATGACCTTCCATCAAATACCTACTAAGCTTCTCACTAGTTGTGTCATCTTAGATAAGTCATCGAACTTCTCTGAGCTTTAATTGTCTCATCTGTAAGATGATGAGGTTGGGACAGATGTCTGTTGAGATCTTTTTGAGCTCTAAATCTAAATCACATGAAGAGGATGTTCTTTCAGAAATAATAGTGCAGATTTACCCTGTTCTTCCTTTCTGCATAAGATAGGAAAGCACAGAGTCAATGGATGCCTCTTTATCTATTTTAAAGGAAAGATATAAAGAGGAGGGATGGTTAGTAACTGAAAAATTTAATTAAGTAGTAGACTAGATTATCTTAATCACAAATGCTGGAGAGCTAAGAAGGCAGCTGCCCAGAGAGGCTAAAGCATATTCAAATTGTCTTCATTTTTAAGCACGGCCCCAAATAACACTGATTTTGGCGCAGAAGCAAAAGTCCCTCAAATAAGGAATGGAAATTTCTCGCCAGTATCTAGCTCCGTTATATATCACTTAGCTGAACAGCAGAGTGGCTTGCTGTTTAGAAATTAATAGAATGAGGGAGGCAGTGTGTCCTCACACAGGTCTATTAAGACAGCTTGCCTGCAGAAGACACATTTTCCCATGTACTCACTAAATATCACATAGTAGGTGTAGGTGAACCGAGAGGCTGGGAATACTTCCTGAGGCTCCCAAACTGTTTTTAGGTCAAACTGCATCCTCTTTCCAACACTGCTGTTGAAGGTGAATATGGGGTGGAAAGGGAAGGCAGCTCCATTGTGAAAATGCTTTCTCTATGAGTGAATTTCAACCTTTGTCATGGAAACAACAATAAAATCACAATCTCTAAAACCTGCCATTTACCTCATCAGTGCCCTTCACTGCAATCATTAGGAATATCAGAGTGAATGGCAGAATTTCCAAATCCTCAGGACTCCCAAGTAGATTTTGCAAAAAATGTTTCCCTCTTAGGAAGGCACAAACCTTTCTTTGGCCCTCTCTTTGTAGCAGCTCCATTTACTACAGAGATAGTGACTGTATCACTTGTAATACATTTTCTTCAGAGTTCACAATTTCAGAGACCATGGGGGGGAAGAGGGAAGCTTACAAATTCCTTAACAGCATCCCCATAACCACCATGGTCAGTCTTGCAGGTAGAGTGTCATTGTCAGAATGCTCAACTCTGTCCTTCTACCCCAAATACCTTCCTGTCTATGTAGAAAAGATGGTGATTCTTACTTTCATCTTCTCCCCTGCCACCATGTCTTTATTATTCTGTATTGCAAGGGAGGACTCACCTGGTGGGGATGAAAAAGGGAGAGAAATTTTTAGAAATGAAAAGGATGCAAAATGAAAATATGCCATAGAATTTTTAACAAGAAGAATGATTCTTGCTTGTTTCTTTTCATTTTAAAAAAGGAAAGGAGAAAGAGTAGTTTTAAGGGAACATAAGGATTCAGGTCACTATTATATGTCATCTACAACTATAATGCAATGATAATTAATATCTTTTGAAATTTGAGAGGTAACAAGGTATAGTAGACAAAGAATTGATTCGGAGTCAGAAAGTATAGACTTAAATCCTAATTCTTTTATTTACTAGCATGCAACCTTGATCATGTTATATCACCTCTTTGGCCAAGACAGGTAATGACTGGATTGGACCAGATAACCTCTAAGGTTAATTCCAGCTCTCAATCCTATAATCCTGTAGGTTGACAGGTAGAGGCACTTTCCTTGGGAATCACCATTAGGGAGAAAATCCTGAGCTACATAAACCAAAGCAATTCTTCCACATTTTCTGAATCATCGAAGACTGAACTATCTTTAGTCTATTTTTTATTGTTAAGTACATGTTCTATCCTAACTTTCTGGAAACTAGTCCTCCATGTACCATAACTCCAACAAAGCTATTTTACCAGAACACCACATTCCCAGTCACCTTGGATAATGTGTGTGTGTGTATGTGTTCACACACATGCACACACATATGCCATTCACCATACTGGACCTTTCTCTGATTCTATTTCCTCCATTCCTGGTTGGTTGTTTTTAATTTGGAAGATAAGAAGAATACAAATTAAATTGTTTTGGCTGACCCAGTCTGATTGCAAACCTTCTCTATAAAATCATAAACTAAGTTAGCGTGCAAAAAAACTTGTTCCAAGGGTAGAGGAAGTTGTAGTGTAGCAGAAAAAATTATGATGTGTGTGTGTGTGTGTGTGTGTGTGTGTGTGTGTGTAGCTTTAAGGCTTAAAGATGTTTTTTCACAACAACCCTATAAAGCAAGCAACATACAAGCTGATAGTCTTCCTATCCTACAAGCTGCAAGCTGATAGTCTTCCTATCACTCTCCATAGCCCAAAGCCCTTTCCTGGTTTCTGCAGTGTTTAATTCCCTAGGTTTATCCATGAGCTCACAAATGGAAAGAGTAAGAAATCTTGTACCAGAGGAAATGAGTTCAAATACAAGCTCTGCTACCTATCATAGGTATGAACAGGGACAACTCATTTAACAGGGATGGACCTCAGTTTCCTTGTCTGTAAAATGAAAGGGCTGGACTAAAGACTCTTCTAAGGTCTTTCCTAGCTCTAAATCTATGATCCCATGGTTTTACAGGTAAGGAAACAGAGGCTCTGCGAGGCTGGGTGAGTTGCCCACACAGTCTGTTAAGAATTCTCTCATTCTATTCCTGCTGCTTCAGTAATGGCAGGATGTACTCAGGTCATATACAATCCTTGTAGACACTTTCTATAATCCTCCCTTTAATTTCTGCCCTCAAAATCCACTTGTTCAATATAGAAGTCAGTTCTTCATAGCCCCCAAAAAAGTATTATTTTGTGCTACTAACAGCCTAAATGCACAGGAACCCTAAGATTTTTGAAAAAGTCATATTGACAGGAATGGCTATAAGGTACAGTGAATAGAGCACAGACCTTGGAGTCAGGAGTACCTGAGTTCAAATCCTGCCTCAGACATTTAATACTTACTAGCTTTCTGATCTCAGGCAGGTCACTTAAGCCCAATTGCCCTGCCTTCCCCTCTCCAAAGAGAAAAAAAAAAAAGCCATATTCAGGATCTATGGAATAGGTCTATGTTACAGGCAACATCATTGTCATTAATGAGGTTTCTGTATTAACTAAAGCACACTGGACAGGGTCCAAGTTGACCCCAGGGTAGATGTACTTCTGTGCTGTGGTTGGGGATGGGGGGATGGGGGCTACTAAAATGATGCCATGGCAAAACATTAATAATAGTAGTGGCAGTGGAACAAAATGCTATGTGGCATGCAGAAATAACTTGGCTGGATTCCTCAGGACAACTGCCTCTCTGAAATAACACACAAGGGAAGCTGTGGATTTCAGTTAGACACCGGCTTTTAAGCACAGTGACAGTTGAGCTCCTGCCTGAGATGCTCATAAGAGCAAAATAAATGGCAGCTTCAACTCCATGCCAAGAGTGAAAGCAGGTCACAACAGTCACCATGTATTGGGATGGCAATTGTTCCAAGTAATTTCCAGGAGACATTGCTGGGTTACTCTAGGAAACCGGGTGCTGCAGAAACCAGGAAAGGGCCCTGCGGTGTAGGGAATACAGGATGACAATCAGCCCCCAAAATAAGGCCCCTCATGGTATATATTGGTGAGCCAAGTTTCTAACTACAACTCAGTTTAAAGAAAACACCGGTCAGGATTTATCATTGTTAAGAATAATTGGTATGCAACTAACTGCAGAAGTGAAAGTCCCATGTCTGAGACAGAGAAAACATCCAAAAGAGAGAAAACGCAAGGTAGGAGAAGAAAGGGAAAAAAGATGTCCCACAATCCCATTTGTGTACTTACAAAGCGCTCTTAGCATATTTTGAATTTCCTACTTCTTTGTTATCCTACATTCAATAGCCTGCATTTCCATGCTGTATTTAAAGGCATTTGAATCACTATTATCCTCTTTGGGTCAGACAAACCATTCTTATATAAGAAGCTTTGCCACAATCCCATCTCTGGTAAGCAAGCTATTTCTAGTATTAAGCATTTTCTCAAAACCCAATTCCTCATGCACTAAAAATCCTTTAATCATAATGAAGTTCTTAACTTTACTTTTCTCTCTTTACCCAACATCTTTTCAGTGTCTCTCTCCCTCTTAAAATAATTCAAAGTTCCAAATTCTAACTGTGAAACTCTATGCCCATTTTGTCTCTGCTCCTTTCTTCAAGGTCACAAGAGCATTTGCTCATAAAGAGACATTGGAAGATATCTTATATCACAGATGGTCAAGCCCAGTCTATGATTACAATAGGGCCAAAAGCAATTCTGAGCATCTGTTAAATTCTTGGGAATCGTGAGCTTCAGACATTAAGCTTGCTCTACTGTCTTTAAGAACCTCAAACCCTGTTTAAAAGCAAAGTTCCACTGTCCTTTATTATTGTTCAGTCATTTCTCACTCTGGGCTTTTCTTGGCAAAGATACTGGACTGGTTTGCCATTTCCTTTTCTAGCTCATTTTACAGAATAGGAAACTGAGGCAAATGGAGATAAGTGATTTGCCCAGGGGTCACACAGCTAGCAAGTGTCTAAGGCCAGATTTAAACTCAGGATGATGAATCTTCCTGATTCCAAGTCCAGTGTTCTATCCACTGTACCACCTAGCTTGCCCACCCCTCTTCTTAAGACTTCACAAATCTCAGCAGCATTTTTTAAATTAATGAATGAAAAAGAATTTTTGTGGCTTTAGTGAAAAGGGTATTGCCCTCCAGATTCAGCAGAATGGTACAGTGAAAAGATCACTGGCTCTAGAATCAGAAGACCTGGATTGAAATCCCACCTCTGTCAATACTCAGTCTCAGTTTCTTTTTTTTTTTTTTTTGGCTTTTTTTAAGGAGGTGGGGCAGGGCAATTGGGGGTAAGTGACTTGCCCAAGGTCACATGGCTAGTAAGTGTTAAGTGTGTGAGGCCTGGATTTGAACTTAGGTCTTCCTGACTCCAGGGCCGCTGCTCTATTCACTGTGCCACCTAGCCGCCCCATCAGTTTCTTTTATCTGTAAAAAGACCAGATGACTTCTCTTTATTTGTAAAAAGACTAGATGACTTGTCAGTTGCCTTACAGTTTTAGATCTATTAACCTGTGACCCAGGTTCAAGTTTCAGTTCTGACAACTTACCGTTGGGTCACTTTGGAAAGTCCCTTTACCTCTAGAGAATTTAGTTTCCTTATCTAAAAAGTAAGGCTAGAGTGGCGGCAATGGGAGCCTGAGCGAAGGCGAGGATTGCACAGGGAGGCGGCAAAGGGCCCCAAGTGAAACAAATGGGCAAAGTGCACCCGCTTGAGCTAAAAATATTATGCACAAGAAGCTCTCATTGAAATTAAATGATGGGAGGCACGTCCAAGTAATATTGTGGGGGTTGGTCCATGTATGAATCTTGTGATTGATGAATTTGTAGAGATGGCACCAGGTGGGCAACAAAACAACATTGGAATAGTGGTAAATCAGAGGAAACAGCATCATCATGTTAGACGCCTTGGAACGAGCATAAGGAATGAAGAACCGTTGATGCCTTGGGTCTCCACTTATCCTTTACATTCCTAAGGGCCTCTTCTTTTTTTCTTTTGATACATAGAATTAGTCATTGTATATTCTTTGTATAACTTTTTCAAAATAAACTTTTTCTAAGATGTTAAAAAAATAAATAAAAAGTAAAGCTAATTCCTGTATTATTTATCTGGCAAGGTTGCTGGGCAGAAAGTTCTTTGCAAAACCTTAAAGTATCAAAGAAATGTGGATTGTTCTTATTAATAAGGAAATTAAGATATTAAGGTTAACTAAATGCTACTGTGTTACACACACACACACACACACACACACACACATACATTTCAAACTCTCAAGTGAGTTCAAATTAGAACCAAATACATCTCCCTACGCACACACATGGCCATGATGGTAAGCACAATATGAAACATTCTCAAAGGGCACAAGCAAAAAAAAAAAAAGAATCTATGCCCCAGAGCTGGCCACAGGCAAAACTGTGAAAAAGGCAAAATTGATTTGGAGTGTCCTTCTGCTTCTAACACATGCATTCCTTTCCTCATGGGTGGTGCTCTCCCTCACTTCCCAGGTGTTCTTTGTTTCCCACAACTTGATCCTGCCCCAGCCCTACTGCAGTACCTCACCTGTGTGCCTTTCTCCTGTTAAAATTTACCTATGCAGGTTGGCCCATTCCTATTAGAAATTAATCAGATACATGGTATTAATGCTTAATATACCTCCCAAGGGTAGGGATATTTTAACGGGGGATTTCTGGAGATAGAAAACCTTAGCTCAAAGGAATGAATGCAATTTCAGGCTGGAAGGAGGTATTTTTGTATGGGTCCTCCCCCCCTCCTCTGAAAAATCACACTGAAATAACTATAGCCTTCTCTAATTCCTTCAGCTGTGCTTTTGTGGGAACATCCTCTGTGGCACCTGTAGAATGGCATTTCACACACCCCTACCCCAGCTACCAAAGGGCAAAGGTATCTCAAGTAAATCTTTTTAATACCCAACACATTGAAGACGGTGAAACCAATTTCAAGAGGATTTTGTTACAAAACAGCAGAGAAACTTTACAATATGTACACTGAATTTCAGTCTAGGATACTTTTATTGTGACCAAGTTACCTGGAAATAGAATTTAGAATGGAAAGAGTGAAAGAGCCTTTAACTGTCCCCTGGAGCAGCAGGCACACACCTACCTAACTTCCTTACTTGAGTAAACATCTCTATCCAAATTTCAAACTTTTTTGAAAACTAGATTTGTAACGGCATAACTTCCGTAGCTGTAGCCCTGGCAGGCCAGCAAGTAAAATGAGTAACTTCCCCCCAGCCAAGCTAGCCCTTCCCTTCCCTCCCCCCCAAGTCAGAAAGCAGTGGCTGTTTGTCGTATGAAAGGAGGGAAAGAACAGTCTGCCCATTATAGTATTAAACTATGTTCAACTTCTATATATGCATCTTGATACCTCCCCTGAAGGTATCCCTCCCTACCGTGCAACTGCCACTATTAGGAACCCTGTGCCAACTCAGCAGAAGCCTTCCTGTCAGCCTTGGAAGGGAAGCTGGGTTTCTAAAAGTCATAGTTTATTGAAATGTTGTGGTGATCCCATACGACTTGTGGGTTGTAAACTGAATCAGAGGTTAACTGTGGAGCTAAATTATCATCCCTACCAAAGTGCTGAGTGTTCCCTTTCTATCTTGGACTAGGAGATGGCATTCTATTTTTAATTCAATTAATTTTCTTTCATTTGTATTGATCTCTGCCTCCAATTCCAAATATATCCCTCTTGCCTCCTCTACCCATTGAATGATCCCTTGTCATTAAAGAGTAAAATAAAAAAGAGGAAAAAAGCAATTCAGGGAAACTAATCAGCACATCAGTCAGGTATGCAGTGTGCCACATCCATAGTCTCCAACCTCTGCAAAGAAGGGGAGAAGCCACATTTTCATGGAAATTATTTTTAAAGAAAACAATTTTGCTCAGTTTTTTTCTTCCTTGGTAAAACTGACAATATGTGTAGTGAAAACAATTATTACCTAGAAAATAAATCTAAAATGATCACACTATAGCATCAATTCTAGTTCAATCCTCTCATTTTACAAGAGAAGAAATTGAAACCAGAAAGATAGTCACGACATATGTGGGAACTGAGGTCTTTTGATCAGAGATATAACTAGTCCCAACTACAGTTGGGACAAATTCAACAATGTGGTGGGGCTGAGGTTCAGAGAACAGTGGCACTTTGGGTGTTGTCACACAAGGAAAAGAGAGCTCATCCCAATTTAGTACAATGGAAGGAACACTGACTCTGGGATCAGAAAACCTGGATTCAAATCTAGTCATTTTGGGCAAGTCACTTAACTTCTTTGGGTTTTAGTTTCTTCATTTGCAAAACACAGATAATAATAGCCCAGTTGTGAAGACCACATGAAATCATGTAAATAAAGCACTACATAAATCTCAGTAATTGTTATTAATGCTATTGTTAGATGGCTTCTGAGGTCCCTTCAGACTCCACTACTATGATTCTATGATTCCTAGAGTCCCATGGACCAGTTGTTCCCTATGTTTCTAGAGGGCTGAGAGAAGAGTTACAAGGACAGCAATTACCACAAGATCATGACGGATAGGATATATGGCCCTTGCCACATGTCAGTTCCCTGGGACAAAGCCCTATTTATTCTGTCCTAAGGTATGACTCCACTTCTGATTCCAAATACAGCCCTGTCACCAGGACAGGCAATCTCTGACACTCATTTTCTCAATGTTTTACCAAGTCACATTGTTAGGGGGACATATACAATATGTATGGGGTTAAAGTGACCTCAGAATCAAACAAGGATCAATGAGACAGCCCTGAACTACTCATTTCCAGTGCCCACTGAACCTATCTTTTGATAACCATAAAATAGGAAATGAAGGCATAGAAAAGGGCACCAAAACCATCTCATTTTTTCAGCTAACCAGGCAGGTTGCTCAGCTGTCAACTCAACCATGCTAGCTTGGATTTTCAGACTGGTGTTTTGTGGATTCAACATTCTCCAAGGCAATTACATTCTGATACGTTTTTGGATCTGGGAACAAAGGACCAGGGAAATAAGTTAATTTGTCCGATACCGTATTCCTAGCCTGGATAGGCCAAAGAAGAAAGAAAAGAAAAAAGAGGAAAGAAGAGGAAGAAGCTTGGTTACCAAACTAGAGCGTTCCTTATTTCACAACCAAAAAGAGGATGAGATAACCCTTTTTTGACAAAAAAAATATCAACCTAAGTCCCTAGAGGTTAGACTTATACACATAGGATCAAAGATTTAGAGCTGGAAAATCCTTACAAGCCTCTAGTTCAATCCCCTTATTTTAAGGGTAAGGGTTTTGAGGCCCAGCGCATTAAGTGATTTGCTAAAGATCCCAGGGGTATTAATGTGTCAAATGCAGAATTTGAACCTGGGCTCTTTGATTCCAAATCTAGAACCCTTTCCACCATGGAAAATAAACCCAAGGAGGCTGTGTCTAGCCCAAGGTGACACAGCTAGTTAAGAGATGGAGTTAGATCAGAATCTATCTAGATCCTTCCAGTAGATCTCACTTTTCACTACCTCATGCTACCTCACTCTATCAGACAAAAACTAGGACTTTGTCAGGGCAACTAGGTGGCCCAGTGAATAGAGAACCAGCCCTGAAGTCAGGACCTGAGTTCAAATCAGATTTCAAGACACTTGATACTTAACTGTGTGACCTTGGGCAAGTCACTTAACCTCAACTGCCTTGTCCTCTCCCCTCAAAAAAAATAGGATGTTGTGTTGTAATGGACCTTTAAAAATACATCTAATCTAATAGCTTCCTCCAGTTTTAAAGATGAAGAAATTCAGATTCAGAATTTAGTAACTTACACAAGGTTAAGCAACAAGGAGGCTAGTTGAGATTTGAACTCAGATCTTCCAACTCTCAGTCCAACACTCTTTACAGTATAGACACAACATAACTTTTAGATGTATGCAGCTTTTAAAACTTTTTTTTTATGGAAAGGGAAAGTAAACCGATGATTTCATCTTTTTACTGTCTGATTTCTGCTCTTCATGCCCTGTTTAAGAAATCAGATACCTTGGATTTCTTCTCTGTGGAGAAGAAACTAACATATCCAATATTAGATTAAAAACCGTGAAAAAGTCCAAACCAGAGAGCCAAGACCATCCTTACCTTCCTCATTTAAAATCCATGGCAAAAATGTAAATACTGAGTCAAAGCCACAAGTGCTGTCTTCAAAGGCACAAGAGCCAGCAGGGAGCTCCACAGCTCTGGCAAACTGCAGCGCTGCCGGTACAAAGAAAGTTTCAGTATATGCTCCCTGGGAACATTCACCCAAACTTTGAGCAGAGGTGACTACATGCAAGCCAGGGTAGGTGGAAAGAAAGCATGGGGGTGGGGGGTATTGGTGTCTTGAGAGTACCCTTCCCCACCGTCTACCTCCCACCCCTACCCCAAATAGTAACCCAGACGGGAACGGAGAGCAAGATGCAAGGGGGGAAGAGTAGAGGCATCGCGCTCTCAGGTTCTCTGTATTACCAGCCCAGCAGAGCCTGGCTCGCTCCAGGGACAGCATGGGCTCCCAGCAGTGCACGCCGGTAGGCAACGCTTCCCAGAAAGGTGCGCAGCATTGGGAGCAGCCTTGAGAGGGGCAAAGTTAAGAGTGCGTTTACTCTTAGTCCTGACCCTTACCTTGCACGGCCAGGAGGACAGCCCACAGGAGCATAGTCGCCCTTCAGGGAGAAGTTGGAAAGATGCAGCTCTCAGACTTCAAGCTGCCACCCCACTGCAACGGGATGGGTTTGCGTGGAAGGGGGAGAGGGAGGGCTGGGAATCAGGGGTGGCAGGACAGGGGGGAGTAGGAGGGGAACGCGACCGTGCAGCCTGGGCGCGGGGTGGGGGTGGGGGGGGTGGAGGTAGAAATCGTCGCCTGGAGAGGCGGCAGAGTGACTTTCTAGAGGAGCCCAACTTTGGATCTCAGCTCTGTGTGGCTCAGCGTGAAGCTGGAGGTTACCGAAGGCGGGTCACGAGCGGCAAGGCTACAACAGCAGCTACGAAACTGAAGTCCAAACTGGAGTTCACCCTGCTGCACAGCTGGTCCTCAGTGAAGCTGGGGGCTGGGGAGGGAGGAGACAGCTGGAAGCTTTCTGGCCAAACCCGAGGCTGGCCGAGAAGAAACTGCGAGAGGAGAAGGAGCAGGTCAGGGTGAAGGCCCTTGGCTCTGCTATTTGACTCTGAAAGGATGATCCAGGAGGCAAGACGACCAGGAGACCCAATACTGACTTGAGCCGGGCAGAGTAGGACAACTCCCCGCCCTTTTTCTGTGGGAACCAAATTAATTCTGGGGACCTTTGCGTCAGCTTGCCCACATCTGGCATACCGAATCATCTAGGTTTGTCCCTTATTTTTAACCTCTTCTCCCCAGAATAGAACAGGGTTGGAATATCTTCGGGACACACTCTTGGATGTTTTGGATACTGATAATGCAGCAATAAGCTTCACATAAAAATGCTTATATGACTTCATCTACATTCCTATTATATACTTTGTATCCAGAGGAACTAATGCCTCACCTTGTGTTCAGCATCCCTCAGCCTCATAGAGCTAAAAATCTGTAACTCAGTTAAGGAGATAGTAGTACCGTTTACTGAGCTGTTTTTGTGGTCAAATGAGTCCTTTTTTTTTTTTTTTTTTGGCCTAAATTTGTGCTCTTGGTTCATTCAGTATCAGTGATAAATAAGGTTTTTCTTTATAAGCATCCAAAATATTCTTTTTGGATAGATTAGCAAGACCTTGCACCTTCATAAATTAGTCCCCCTAGACCCAAAGTAACACACACACACACACACACACACACACACACACACACACACACACACCAAGAAAACACTTCAGGAACATGAATGAGGAATAAGGAGCTAATACAATATGTGATGTCCATTCCTTGACCTTAATAGAAATCTCTGAGATAAGAAATCTTAGGGAAAAGAAAGCAAGGGTTACTATTTAAAATTTAAAAGAGAAAAAGTAATAGCTCATGTAGTGCTTTAAGGTCAGCCTTCACATTCCTGTATATTAGATAGTCCCAATATTCTAACTTTGATACCTTTTGCACACATGATCTCATCAATGTGGCTACTCTCTCCATTTTTGCAAATTCCACCCCATCTATACTCATCCATCCTGCAAGACTCTTGACCTTTTTCTTCCAAAAGTTCATCATAGGGGGCCCACCCAAAGTGCTGAAGGCCTTCCTCTAATTCCATTAAGATTTCATGGATAATTTTTAAAAACTATAAAATGTATTTTTTTTTAAAAATCATTCATTATGATCAAATGAATTTATACCAGGTATGCAAGAATGGTTAGGGAAACAACATAATTCAATGTATTAACAAAACATTCAGAACCACATGCTTATTTCAGCAGATGCAGAAAAAGTACTTTATGATGTATAATACTAATTTATGCTGAAATACAAAGTAAAGGAATAGATTGGGGGTTCTTATCATTTTTTTTTTTTCTGTCACGGGCACCTTTGACAGTCTGGTAAAGCCCAGGGTCTCCTTTAGCATCTGATGAAACTTACAGAACTTTAGAAAGGCATGATTTCTCAAAATAGTCTTTTTAAACATAAAACCAAAACATATAGGTTTACAAAGGAAACCAATTATACTGAAATAAAGATATAACATTTTCTCATCCAAGTTCTTGTACCATTCTAAAATAACCATGAACTTCTTGGTAGTATCTATGGACCCCAGATTGAGAACAACTGACAGAGGGATATTTTTTTAATATGATAAAAAGTATCTACTTAAAACCAAATACAAGGATCATATGCAATGGGGAAATACTAGATGCTTTCCCAGAAAGTACAAAAATGAAGCAAAGATGCCCTCTTTCTCCACTATTATTTGATATAGTTCTAGAAACAATAGCAGTAATAATGTAAGAGAAAGAAATCAAAGAAGAAACCATTTCAATTTGATAAAAATGTGGTGGTTTACTTAAAAAATCCTAGAGAATTGACAAAGATACTAATTGAGACATTATCCAAGAAACAATAATAAAAAGAATCCCCATCAAAATATCTATCAAAAGCATAAAATAATTGGAAATCAATCTACTAAAACACACCTACTATTTGTATAGATTTAATTAAAATGCTTCTTAGAAATTTAAAATGTTGGAGGAATATTCAGTGTTCATGGTTGGGCTGTGCTACTATAATAAAAATTACAATACTACCAAATTTAATTTACATTTTTAATATTATGCTAATCTTCCAAAGGGATACTTTATAAAACTCTGTATAAAATAGTAACAAAATTCATTTGGAGGAATGGAAGATCTAGGATAGCAGTTGAAATAATGAAAAAAAGAGTAGGAATAAAGAGGGAATGTGATGTTTAGACCTCAAACTATATTATAAAGTAGCAATAATCAAAATAATTTTGCATTGGTTTAAAAGTAGAAAAGCTCAGCAATGGAATAGAGTAGATAAAGGAAAATCAAAACTTGGAAAAGTTTCCCATTACTTGGGGAAGAGTTTCCTATTTGTTAAGAAATGTTGGGAAAACTGTGAAGCAATCTGGCAGAAATAAGTCAGACTCACATTTTACATCCGGTTCCATAATAAATTCAAATATATGACTTAAATGTTAAAGTTCATATCACCAAAAAAATCAGAAGGGAAGCAGATCATTTGCTCTTCTGTATAGGTAAGGGATAAATTCTTAACTGAACAAGGGCTAGAGGTAGTTATAGAAGATAAAATAGAAGATTTTGATCACAGAAGTTGACAAGTCCTGGCAGAAATGAAAAATTAATATATCTAGGATATGAAGAGAAGTTGTCATATGAGGAAATGTTATCAAATTTCTCAGATGAAAGTTAAGTATCCAAGATAAACAGAAAATTAACAGAAATATATAAAACCAAAAGTGTCAGTAAATTGGAAGGCTACAGAACATTATACAGATACCAATGGAAAATACTTAAGTACTCAAGCAAGACTGAAATATATTGGAAAGAAGGAGGGAGGCACTGGATTCAGAGAGATCACTTAAAAGACTTGCAATAATCCGGGCGAGAGGTGATAAGAGCCAGAACTAAGGCGATGACTGTTTGAGTAGAGAGGAGGGAACTGATGTGAGATGTTGTGGAGGTAGAATTAGAAAGACTTGACAGCTAGTTAGATATAAGGGAAAAGAGAGAATAGCATTTAAAGTGGACTCCAAGTTTGTAAACTTGGGTGACTGGAAAGATGGTACTGCCCTCTGCCAAAATAAATGATCAAATAGATAGAATTGGTTATCTTTCTCAGTAATTTAACTTTCTATTCATTATCAATTTACCCTAAATCATAGTTTGGAATCAAAACCCTTTCTTTTTTTAATTTCAATTTTATTCTACTTTCAGTTCCATTCTCTCCCTTTCTTCTCTTCCTCCCTGACATACTGAGAAGGCAAGAAAAACAAAACCCATTATAAATATATACATATATATATGGCCATACAAAACAATTTCCCATATTAGTCACGTCAAAAAAAGAAAGAAAAAAAAAGAAAATATGCTTTACTTTATACTCTGAGTTCACCAGTTCTCTGTCTGGAGGTGGAAAGCATGTTTCATCATGAGTCCTTTACAGTTGTGATTGGTCATTGTGTTGATCAGAGCTAGTAGTCTTTCAAAGTTCATTTAAAAGTCCTTTAGAGTAATTTCCCCCTAACTTTTGGATTTGTCTTTTGGTCTTTTGGTGCCATAACTGTTGCTTAGGAAAAGTGATCTATGAGAATAAATAGCAGTTCATAATAAAAATAGAGAATTTAGTGAATTGAAAGTCCAGTATGAGTCAGTGTGAATAACAGCCAATGACAATGCAATTTTATGATGCATTAATAAAAGCATAGTATATAAAATCATGAGATTACTATATATAGATATGTAGGAGTATATAGGTGTGTATATACATAATGTGTGTATAGATGTAAATATGTGTATATGTATACATACATGTGTATATGCATGCATGTATTATCCTTGCTATATCTTATCACCGTGTTCAGTACATGTGAGATTTTTTTAGTTTGGTTTGGTTTGGTTTTGCTGACAATGACCTCCTTGGGAAACAGTCTTCTTTGGGTTAAAGAGTAACAGACAAAAATTTTTTTTGAAGGACACTTGACTGGCTGGAGTGTGTACAAAGGAGATCTGCCCATATCAGGTAGAGATTCAAACTGTGTATGTGTATGTGTATGTGCATGTGCATGTGTATATGCATGTGTATGTGTATATGTACACGTACGTGTATATGTATATGCATATATGTACATATGCATATGCATGTGCGTGAATGTGTATGTGTACATGTATGCATATGCATGTGCATGTGTATATGTATGTGTATGTACGTGCATATATGTATATGCATATGTATGTGTATGTGCATGTGTATATATGCACAAACATGTGTATGTGCATGTATATATGCATATGTATATGTGTGTATATGTATGTGCATATGCATGTGTATGTGTACATGTATATGCATATGTATATGCATGTGCATGTGTATGTGTATGTGCATGTGTGTATATGCATATGTATGTGTATATGTATGTGTATGTGTATATGCATATATATGTGTATACGTATATGCATATGCATGTGTATGTGCATATTTATATGTATGTGCATGTGTACATGTATATGTATATGTATGTGTATATATGCATATGCATGTGTATGTGTATATATATATGCATAAGTGTATATGTATGTGTATGTATATATGTATATGTATGTGTATATGTATATACATGTGCAGTATACATGCATGTGTACGTGTATGTATATGTATTTGTATGTGTGTATGCATATGTATGTGTATATGTATATGCATGTGTATGGGTACGTGCATGCGTACATGTACATGTATATGTACATGTATATGTATATGCATATGAATGGGTATGGGTACATGTATGTGTGTATGTATATGTATGTGTGTGCATGTGTGTATACACATACATATGCATGTGTGTATGTGTGTATATGCATGTGTATATGTATGTGTATGTGCATGTATGTGTGCATGTGTATGTGCATGTGTATGTGTATATGTGTGTGTATGTGTATGCATATGTGTGCATGCGTGTGCATATATGTATATGTATAGACAAGGATCAGTTGAAAAAAACTGAAGATGTTTAACCTGGAGAAGAGAAGATTTAACGGTGACTATCATTAAGGGTTGTTTTATAGAAAAGAGATTAGATTATTCTGTTAGCTTCCAGAGGGCAGAAATGAGAGCTAGACAGAGGTTATGGAGAAACTATGAGGAAAGCCTCCTAACAATTGCAGCTCTCCTAAGACAGAACAGGACGCTTCATGAGTAACTGGATGTTCCACCGCTAGCAATCTTCCAACAGAAGCTGGTGGACCACTTGTTAGAATCCTTGCAATTCCATATCCCTAAGTGTGTTATGCCGTGCTTCTAGAGGAAGCCTTTCCCAATCTCTCTTCTTTCTAGTGCCTTTTCTCATTTAATTATCTCCTATTTATCTTATAGGGTTTTGTACTTACTTGCTTATTATCTCTCCCATTAGTTTGTGAGCTCCTGGGGGCTCCCCTCCTTCCCCCTTCTCTCCCCTCCCCTCCCCTGTCCTCCCCTCCCTCTCCTCTTCTCTCTCTCTTCTGTCTTTTCTCTCTCTTTCTCCCCCACCTCCTCTCATCTTTGTCTCCTCTCTATCTCTCTACCTTTCTCACAGTTCAGACCACACACACACACACACACACACACACACGCCTAAAGCAAACCGCCAGAAATATAAGGGCATAAGACAAAGGGAATTTAAAGAAGCTAAAGGATGCCAGTGAATCCTGCAGTTTTTCACAGCAATCAGGCCCTGGGGATTGCTGGTGATAAAGAGCCTTTCAGATGTATCTTCAAGTGTTTAATTGTTTTAGCACCTAAAGAAATATGACCACTAGCTGAAAAAACATCAGGGAAAGAAAAAAAAGAGTAGCAATATCTATGTAAGAGTAGTAGTCTATATAAAGATAGAGACTTCTAAGTTCATGGCCAGCACTGATAATTTATAATTGTTCTCTCTGGTGTCCTAACTTTTAGAGAAATGTGGAAGACAGCATGACGATTTAGTCTTTTTATTAGACATCTGTGCAACAAAGTGAGGTGTGGGGGAAAAAATGCTGGGAAAACTTGAAAGTAGTCTGGCAGAAGGTAGACGTAACCCAGTATCTCACATTGTATACCAAGATAACCTCAACATGGGCACGTGATTTAGATATAAAGGGTAATATAAAAGGAGATATCATAAGCAAATAAGGAGAGCATGGAAAAAAATTATCTGTAAGATCTATGGTTAAAGGAAGAGTTCATGACCAAACAAGATATAGGGAAAATTATAGGAGTTAAAATTGATAATTTTGATTACATGAAATCAAAATGGTTTTATCCAAACAAAACCAATGCAGCTAAAACTAGGAGGAAAGTAGGAAACTGGGGAAAACTTTTTATAGCACGTTTCCTGTTAAAGGTTTCAATTCTCAAATATATGGGGAACTGAGCCAAATTTATAAAAATAAGAGCTCTTCCCTAATTGGTAAATGATCAAGGGATAAAGACAGGCAATTTTCAGAAGAAGAAATCAAAGTTATCAATAGTCATATGAAAAAATACTCTAAATTAGTAATAATTAGAGAAATGCAAATTAAAATAACTCCGAGTTACCATTTCACATTTTTCAGATTATCTAACATGACAGAATAAGAAAATGACGAATGCTAGAAGGGATGTGGAAAAATAGATACACTAAAGTACAGTTGGTGGAGGTGTGACCGAGGCCAACAATTCTAGAGAACAATCTGGAACTAGGCCCAAAGGGCTATCAAACTGTGTATATTTGTTGATCCAACAATACTTACTAGGTCTCTATCCCAAAGAGTCCAAAGAAAAAAAGGAAAGGACCCATATTTATAAAATTATTTACAATAGCTCTTTTTGTGGCAGCAAAGAATTGTCCATCAATTGAGAAATGACTAAACCAATTGTGGTATATGATGATGATGGAACACTATTTTGCTATAAGAAATGACAATCATTCTGTCTAGGTCTGGAAGGCATCTTTTAACAGTCTATTGGCAGTCATTAGACTCCATTGTCCAAGAGAAATAAGCAATATGCCCATCACCCTAGTCTTTGTGCTTTTATCCTTGGGACAGGGTCTATTTTTGAGGATGTATTTGCACATTTTTTTGCTTCTTAATCTCTGCTTTGAACCTTACAGTGTTTTAATTGGTGGGGAGACATGGCTATTCTTTTTCTCCATTTTTAAATCTATATGTTTGAGTCTTTGGGCGTTACAGTTGGTTAAGTAAATGGAAGAGGAGAGCTGGCCCAGCCCATGGTTGGCCTTGCAAGTTTTTTATAAATGGCATAGATTTGGGGCTATGTGGAGGTCTTTCACAAAGCTCAGGAAAGTCAACAGTAAGCCAATAAGGAAGCATAAAACAGTACTATATTCATGCTTTGCAGAGACCAGTGGGGTGCAGTAGATGGAGAGGTGGCCTCAGAGACAGGACAACTTTAGTTCAAGCCTTACCTCTGGTACATACTGGCTATATGACCCTGGGAAACTTATTTAAACTCCTGGCAACTTTCTGAAACTTATGTTTCAGAGAAGATACTGAACTGTCTTAGTAGAGGGAGTTTTTCATTTGAGAGTTCTCTGTAATAATGAAATCACAGGTATAGTTCCTATTTCTACTATAGTATGTCTATCTGTTATGCACATGTATGGAATAGTCATACATAGATACATGTATACTAATAACATTCATATGATACTAAATGGTTAGCCAGCAAAGTATCATATATATGTATGTGTATATATATATATATA
>JAQQSV010002459.1:0-13551 GCA_028646515.1 Pseudochirops corinnae
ATCTTTCTCCCTTTCCCAATATATTCCTCTCTCACCTCTTAATTTTATTTTTTAGTTATCAACTCTTCCTATTCAACTCATCCTGTGCCCTTTTATGTATATGTACATACATATGCCCACACTCACATATATATTTATATATACATATACCCTCATATACACACATATATATATCATTCAAAATCACACACACACACACACACACACACACACACATATATATATCCAATATATATCTGTATATATAGTCTGCTCTGGCTACTGCTGATCAGAGCCACCCTGGGGCCACAACGGGGGCTCACATCAGACAGCGCTCAGCTCCCAGCTTGGTGCAATAGACCCTTCCTGTTGACCTGCCAGGCTGCCTTCAGCAAGGGATTTGTTTCTCTCTGTCACTTTGTGGGTTCTGTAGCTCTAAAATTTGTTTAGAGTCATTTTTTCACATATATTGGAAGTGAATGAACTTCAAATTAGTGCTACTACTCCACAATCTTGGCTCCGCCCCTCAGAATGTTATTTTTTTCTAACTAAATGGCCAATGGTACGTTTTGATCAACATCAAATAGAGATGGGGAGGGGGGGGAAACTGGTTCTGTGAAAATATCCCTTTTCTCCATTAGTGGCATCTCATTCAAATTTTAACTTTTCCAGTAATTTATTTTACTCTTACTATTTAGCAACAGAAAAACACACACACACACACACACACACACACACAAAGCCCTTGCATACCTTGTTTGGTTGGATAACTTCAATGTTTTTTCCTTTATCATTGCAAAACCAATGATAATTTTGTAACATTTTTGTACATAGCTGTTACATGTAGGGCAATTTCTGTCTCTCAGTAGGAATACGTTACTATAAAAAAATTGATCCTAGATAGGTTTCCCTTCAAGTGAAACATCTTGCTGTTTAAATAAATTTCTTGTTTAAAATTTAAAAAAAAGAAGTTGGGAAGTTGGGAAGACAAGTTTTAGAGGAAAGATGAGTTCTATTTTGGTCCTATTGATTTTGAGATGTCTAAAGAATAGCCACCTTGAAATGTCCAATAGGGAGTTGGAGATATGCAATTGGAACTCAGGAGAGAGTCTAGGGTAGATATTTAAATGAGTCATCTGCATGGAGATAAACACATGGGAGCAAATAAAGTTACTGTGAAAGAATATAGAGAAGAGAAGAGGGCCTTAGAATATACTCATATAGCTAAAAAAAAAAAATCACTAAGCTATTAACTAATTCAATAACAAAAGAGGAAAATATTTTAAAAGATTTTTAAATTATCATTTTCCCACATTTTCTCAAGAGAGAATTCACAACGATCAGAATCATGTGTATCTAATAATGTGGCAACAAAATTTTAAATAAATTAATTCAAAAAATGTCAACGAAATATAAAATATTCAAATTATAAAACAAGCAATAGAGAATATAAATAGCCCAGTCTTAGAAAGGGAAATTGAGAAAGAAAGAATAGCACCCTTTCCAGGGTTCATTTGCAAATTCCAACTTACATTGGTTCACTGGATTCCCAGATGGCAATTACTACTACTCTATCACAATGCAAAAGGTAACCTGGAAGGAAACTGGGGTTGCTAATACTCACAAGCCCTCACCAGCATGCTCCTCATTGATTATCAGTTAGACTTAATGACCTTTTAGAAAGACAATTTAATAAGCAGATAGATCAAAGATAGTTAGAAAAAACACCCCTCACCCACCAAAAAAGGACCTGGGACACACCCTTCCCTTACACATACAAGATCCCTAGGGAGAGTTGGCTCTAGTTTCTAGGAATTAGTAGTATGATTTATGTGAAGGAAATACTTGTGTCAAAGAGATAACTCATAGTATATGGCCACTGGGTATCTTCCCATCTTTGCATCCTTAGGAAATTCCCCTTAGTTAAACCTCTCTTCTGAGACCTGAGGATTATTGCCTTTCTAGAATCCATAGCCTGTATTTCTCACCACTCTAAGGCATCAGACTCCCTGAAATGTCTTCCTTTGATGTTACTTTATCCTCAGTATATCTCTCAGTTCCCAATAAAGACATGCCAAGGGAAACTGCTACCAACAATGACAGTGTCTCAATGCTCCCCCAGCCTTTAAAAATCTCAAGGTTGATACATGGGCAATGGGGAGGGGAGGTGGGAGGTGGGGAAGGTAACTTCCTATCAATAATCCTTCATTATTGGGTTTGACCACCACTTGACTATTTTTTATACACAGTTGCATGGAGGCCAGGATTAATTCTCTTCAAGCAGCCGCAAGATATTCTTTGTGTAGTATCACTTTGTAGAATCAGTTTGAATCAAAATGATTCAGTACTACATTGTTGGTAAATGTTGTGGCAAAATAAAATGTGTCTATAAACAATTCAAAAAAGTCTACCAACTGTTCAGACTATGTGCCTGCAGAAATATTATTTTCCATGAAAATCCTCAAGCAAAATAATTTTAATCTCAAAAAACTATGCCAGAATGGAATTATACCCTGAAATATCTTTCCCATTTCCCATGAATTTTTTCCCATGAATGAGAAACCATATATGTATATGTATATATATATATGTATATATGTATGTGCGTGTATATATGTATATATATGTACATACATATATATTGGCTAACAAGATGCTTTATTATTCTTTACTTTTACAATAAATTCTTAAATACAGGAGGTATGAACAAATTCATCATATTTTCCACTAAGGAGAATATTTTCACTGAGAAAATTTACATTATACATACACTTCCATATACTACTGGGGATTGCAGAGGACTTCAAATATACAATGCTGTAGTATATTTAAAATGTTATGTAGTCAGTGGCCCTAGAATATACAAATTGTCCCAAAAGTCTTACTGCAGTTTTACATTTTAATAACAATAAAGCTCAAGATTGCACTAAGACTTTTGGGAGTCTTGTATTTAGCTTTGTCTTCCAACTGCTTCAGTAAGAGCCATTCAAAGTCACATGTAGAGTTTTGGACTCATTTCAGGCATGAACTAAAGAAAGACACAAACAGTTCTTACCTTGAAGGGACGGTATTGGAAATATACATAATTTTAAGTTGAGAGTGACCTTTATCCAATCCAAACCCCTTATTCAGGGACATAGACACTGAAACCCAGACAAGAAAGAGTGAATTGCCTGAAATGACACAATTAATAAGTAGTAAAGCCTGGATTCAAACCTCAGAGTTTCTTGTTCCATACCAAGTAGCAATTTGACTATGCCATAAAAACAGGAACTTGCCTGAAGATTTAGTTATATTGGAAATAAAATTAGAAAGATGAGGGCTCTTTGAAAAATCAGGTACTCAGGGTTTAAGCTTGTACATTCTATCAATAACTCTCCTTATTTTTTAACTTAAGGCATTAATGAAGCAGTCTATTCTAAAACCTAACCCTAAGATAAAATCTTTAACTAATTATTACAAATTGAAAAGAACAAGTAAAAATAATTTGTCTAAGGGTCATACTTGTATGATTCAAGTTTGAGTTAGTTCATATATATTTTTGTTATGGAATAATGTTTTGTGTCTATTTAAATACTTCACCTGTCCATTCTTCTGGGGGAAAAATGTGACTTTACTTAATGGAAATGAAGAAAACTGAGGTGAAGTATGGATCAGGAAGGGAATGGATCATCGTTCTTACCTGTTGAAATACACAAAGTTTTGTTTTCCAGTTGTAAGTCAATGAAAAATCTTCCTCATGATAAGTGTAGATGAAAATACAGAATAGTTTTGCTTAGAAAAAGGCATCTGGAGTTATTTTATAAAGCACACTCATTGAACTAATTTGGACAACTTGTGCACAGAATGAACTAAATTCAAAAGCAGGTGAAAAATCCAAAATTACTAATAGTAATGATGAACTTAAAATGGTTATGAAGCCTGAATAAGAAATGTCATACCATGGAAAAAATAGAAATTAATGAGATCGTTTACCTTTTAACCCTAAGGCTAGGGGGAAAGGTCTTAATAAACAAGACAGGAGTGATCACAAAAAGATAAGATAGTTAATTACATGTTCCTCACACAAAACATTCAAGTCTTTGGACTTGGGCATTTTCAATGATCCTTATGCCTGGAATACTCTCCATCTTCATCTCCACCTCCTGGTTTGCCTGATTTCCTCTAAATCCCAGCTAAAATCCCACCTATGAGAAGCTTTTCCCAGTCCTCTTTAATACTAAGGCTTTCCCTCTGTTGATTATCTTCAATTTATTCTCTATATACCTCATTTGTACATCATTGTTTTATGTTGTTTTCTCCATTATACTGTGAGTTTCTTGATAGTAGGGACTGTCTTGTATTCCAAACATTCAGCACACTGCCTAATCCATTTTGGGTGCTTTATCATGCTTTACTAACTGACTGACTGACTGACTGACAAGCTTTTTTGCCACAAAAAAATATATGTGCAATATCTGTTAAGACATTAGACCTATGGTTTGCAGTCAGCCTTAGGGAAAGGATTACCCACCCATGTTCATGAAATCTGACTGGATTTTCCTCTAGATTAACTGCATTGATAGAATGTGTGGTTATTAAAGAGACAGTTACATGCAGCAAGTGGCAATATCTGTTCCTAAGAGGTATAACTTTAAAAAGCAGCTTAGATGAAAGAGAGCTAAGATAAGAGGAGGAATAGGTAGTCATGTAGATGACATGGGATAATCTCTCAGTGTTCTAAAGTTAAGACAGACTAATCAAATGACCCACAATAGTTAATATACAAGCTACTTGCACAAGGAGTTAATTAACTTACAGTTTTTTTTGGTGGGGGCAGAGTCTCATAAATACTTGGGAGACTAGAAGAATGATGCCAAAGCAAGAGGATAAAAGATCACACAAAGGCTGACATAAGCTGTTTGGATTGCTACAATGAAAAAGTAACATGCTAGTACTAATGTTATTGCATACCTAAACACTAGCTCTTGTCAGCAGTTGGTCAACATAAAGAGGTACTGTCATCATTGCATACAAATAAGGGTGGCAAGTAGAACCAACACTAAGAATGACTTGGGAGAGAAGCAAAGGGAAGCCCCTGCTCCAGTAAAAGGATAGTATGTCGCAATTTTCAATAGTATCCAAAGCCAAACATTCATAAGATGGTCTCTAGCCAAGAAAAAAAAAAACTTTCCTAATTTGTTTCTTTTGTTGTACTTTGCTTCAGATTTTTAAGTTTTTTTTAGTTTTTAAGGCCAAACTCATAAATATTTACAGAGAGATCTTACTAAGCAGAAAAGAGATTAGAAAAATGTTTTTGTATGAATGCAATATGTTTCATGCAATTTGAATTATATAATCAATTTTATAATAGGGAAAGAAATATATAAATCCACTTTTATGAGGCTACATTTCAAATGATACAAGAACTTGTGACAAATCCAAATTAAGCATTTTATTTCTATCCACCGTATTTATTCATTTCTATTGACTGTATTTATTATGGCTCAAATTAAATTTAATAAGCATTGTCACCTAGGGTAATAAGTACATTTCTATAGGAATGTTTAAATATCACCAAATGAAAATACTATACCTAATATCAAGAATTACCTTTGACCACTAATGTTAATATATTCATCTCAAAATTTTATTTTTACTTCTATGACATCTACTGCTAACCATATTTTTAAAACATCATTCAGTAAACTTGGACATTCAGAGCTTCAGGAAAATCTCTTTTCCAATGTCCTGAATTTCTTGGGTTTTGGTTAAAGTTTATCAATAGTGAAGTAATAACCCATAACCAAAATAAACAAAGCTGGATAACATTTGTGAATAATTAGACAGTGGTTTCTTGTACATAAACCACATTTGTATTTTATTGGTTTAAGAAAAAAAGACACTCACCACAGTCATTACAGTGCCATCTGTAGCAACACCCAAAAAAAGCATTTAAATGGGCAATGTTTGAGGTTATATTCATTATTAATTAAATGTTAGATACTAAGTAGAGATTGAAAGACAACTTTTAAAACTGGCCATTTTATGCTGATTTACACTTAACTAGATTTTCATTCCCAAATTACAATGTGATTTTTTTAAAGATGATTTAAACTGGTAGAAGATTCTGGGAAGATGGCAGAGTAGGTCAGAAAACTTTCAGCTCTCCAAATTTTCTCCAAAAAAAGGACATAACATCACCTCAGAGCAGCAGAAATAAACATGCAATAAAGCAGTTGTCCTCCTAAGACAAATTAAAAAAAAAAATAAGAAAGACCCAACCTCTAGAGGAGGAGGTTTGTCCCAACTGAAAAGCAAACACCCACTGGCCAACTCTGAAGAATCAACAAGCAACAAGTCCTGGGGGTAGCTGGGTTAAGAAGCACCCTCAGCCTTAGAAACTTTCATTCTGAAGACAGTGTGGGGGTCAGATGGCTGAGTAGGAAAATAATTCAAGGACTTTCCACTATTGAGGGATGCCAGAAGTGGTGCTGTGCTGACCAGAAGTGTCCAGGGCTGTGGATGCAAGGAGAATGAGCTAGCACACACCTGGTGAGGGCAGTATGAAGGGGGACGACCCTGTTGGGTGTGAGCACTTGTAGAAGATCAGAGTCACTGGTTCCATTTCCAGGGCAAAGAGGATAGCTGTAGTTTGCAGCCACCTAAAAGACCTCAGGGAGCAAGATCATTTGTGGACAGTGTGACTGGGGGCCTTAACTGTAAGGAGAGCTGAAGTGTGGCCCCCAAGACAGACCTCAGAAAACAACAGTGAGAAGGACCTGAGACTTGGGACATCATTCCTCATACCTTGAAACTACAATTTAATTACACTAGTACCTGCTAAAAAAAAAAAAGTAAAACTAACTAAATAAAAACAAGTAAACAAAAAAGTAGTCATAACAAAGCATAGCCAAGCAAAGTGAGTAACCATAGATAGTTATTATGGGGATAGAGAGGATCTGGGTTCATATTCAGAGGAAAATAATAGAGCTGAAAAAAGTCACTTCTTTTTCAATGAGAAATATCAAATGGTCCCCAGAGCAAAAACAGTACTTGGAAGAACTCCAAAAGGATTTTTTAAAAATCAAATAAGAGAGACTGGGGAAAAATTAGAAAAATAAATAAAAGCAAATCAAGAAAATTATGATAAGAAAGTCAACCAACTTGAAATAGAGAATCAAAAACTTTAGAAAGACAATAATTCCTTGAAAACTAGAATTGGGCAAGGTGAAGCTAATGATATTCTAACACACCAATATCATAAAACAAAAATCAAAAGAATGAAAAAATTGAAGAGTGAAACATCTCATCAGAATAACAGCTGAACTGTAAAACAGATCAAGGAGAAATAATATGAGTTGTTGAACTACCTGAAAATAATAATTAAAAAAAGAATCCTGATACAGTAGCACAAGAAATTATCAAAAAAAAATTGCCCTGAAGTTCTAGAAGAAAGAAGCAAAGCAGAAATAGAAGGAATCCACTGATCACCACCTAAAAGAGATCCCGGGAAGAGTACTTACAAGAATATCATTGCCAAATCTCAAAGCTCCTAGGTTAAGGAGAAAATATTGACATCAATAAGAAAAAAAAAACAATTTAAATATGGAATTATAACAAGGATTACACAAGACCTAGCAGATACTACATTAAAGGACTGTAGGTCTTGAGATACTATAATCCACACAGCAAAATATCTGGGATTATGACCAAGGGCATATTACTCAGTAAAGTTAAATAAAATCCTGAATGAAAAAAGTGAAAATTCAACATACAACATCCAGGACAAATATAAGGTAAATATTAAAGATCAATTATAAGGAGCTCAATAAGGTCAAATTATTAACTTCATATATGTAAAAATATTAGTAGTACTCTTATGATTATCATCATTATATGAGTAGTTTGAAAAAAAGGCTTGGGTTGAGCTGAGTATGATGGGGTGATTCTAAAAATATAAAACTGTGTAGAGAGAGATAAAAAGATATAATTATCTCATCCAAATGAGGCATAAAAGGAAAAATTAGTACTGAAGAAACTAGTGGGAGGAGGAATAAGGGAAGAATTTTTGAGGGGCAGTATAATGGTAAGGGAATTTGAAGATCTTCCCTGCCCCTTGATAGGCTTAAGTGAATTTCAGGACCTTCCCTGATTTGAAAATATATTCTTTCCCCTGTAAGGCTGAATGTGGTCACATGGAACCTATGGTGGGAGGCTTGTTTTTCAGGAACACCCATGCCTTGCTACTTTGTGATTGGGCAGGGGGTCATGAGGGTTGTGATGTTCTCTGACCCTGGAGAAGGCTATATATACCCTGATGTAAGGTTTCATTTTGGGGCTCACTCATGGGAAGAGTTGTGTGATTTGGCCAGATGAGACTCTGGGCAACCATTGAGGCCCCTGGCTTTGAAAACCCAGATGTTGGTGCTTCTCTCTCTTATAACTGAATAGATATGGACATAATGGTTGGACAGCTAGAAACCCTTTCTATTGGTCTGTTTCTCTGTATTTTTTTGTCTGCTTGTAACTTCTGTTTGTATTTTGTCTGAAGTTCAGGATGCTGACTTTTTCCCTTAAACTAGGTAAATTATATTTGTTTGGTTAAAGTAATATTGTTAACCCCTTTTTGAGTTGCTTTCCTTTAGAAAAGCAAATCAAAGAACCTGTGATAGCAGCCATCCTGGGTATGCTAGGGTGCTTCCTGCTACAGGTAGATAGATCGAGGAATAGGAGGACAAGATAGTGGGTAGAAGTAAAGCAGAGGATAGAGGAGATATATTGTAAATAGAATGAGAAAGATAGAGAGGAAAAATAGGAAGAAGGAAAATACACAAGCAATTGTAGCTTATAATGTGAATGAGAGAAATTTACCCATAAAAATGACATTGATAGCAGATTAAAAACTCAGATTTGTTGCTTTCAGGAAACATTATAAAAACAGATACACACAAGGGTAAAATAAAGGGCAGGAGTAGCACTTATTACATAAAAAAGCAGGGATAGTGATCATGATCTCAGACAAAGCTAAAATAAATTTAACCAAAAATGAAAAACAGAGAAACTACACTATGCATCAGCAATTTTTAATGTTGTTTTATGCCATTTAAAATGCCTAGACAATATAAAATACCTGACCATATACCTGCCAAAACAGACACAGCAACTATATGAAAATAAACTGAAACCATTTTCTATACAAATGAACTCAGATCAAAATAATTGAAGCAATATTCATTGTTCATGGATAGGTAAAGCCAATATAATTTTTAAATGATAATTTTACATGCCTAACCTATTTATTCAGTGTCATCCCAATTAAATTACTAAAAAATTACTTTACCAAGTTAGAAAAAATAACTAAGTTCATTTGGAAAAGCAAAAAGTCAGGAACTTTAAAAAACAGGAAAAAAGATGTAAAGGAATTAGACTCAGCAATATCAGATCTTAAACTATATTATAAGGGAGGGCATTTTTGAACTATAAAAAGGATGATTTCAAATATTTTAAATTAAAATATTCTAGTGTAAATAAAATCTATGGAGCCAAGAATAGAAGGAATGCAGAAAATTGGGGAGAAAACTCATAGACAGTCTCTAAGATAGGACATGATTGGATTGGAATATTGGCGTGGTGTAGAAAATGATGAACTTGTTAATTCAGAAAAAATATGAGAAGATTTGCTCTATGAAGGAAGATGCAATCTACCTTGAAAGAAACAGATGACAAGTGGAAATAAGCGTAGTATGGTCTTACCCCTATGTGTATACATGTGTATGTTTATAGATATTTATTTGTATGTATGTGTGTATGTCCACACTTCTTTTAGCCTTCTTGGGGAGGGTAGTGAGGGGAAAAATAAAGTAGAAAGTACACAGCAGAAAACAAAAGAAAATCAACAAGGAAGAAAAGAAAAGCTGAGAAACTTTGAAAACAATATATAGAATTTATTATATTGAAATATATATTGTATTGAAATAGAAATTCATTATTTCATATTGAATCTCCTATGGTCTACTGTATAGATCAATGTTTTTTTTTCATTTTGTATTTAAGTTTAAAATAAAAACAATTTATTAAAAAAATTAAAAAGCTGGATCTTACCAAAAAAGACAATTTAATCTTCCCTATGTCTGCTTTCATGAATGTCCCATTTAACTGTCTTTTTAGAAAAAGACAAACTCATAATGTAGGTTGGCAATATTGATAACAAGGATTTCTATTGTATGTTCAAAAGTTGTAACTAGAGCATGAGAATGGGGTGTTTTCCCAGGACACTGAATTTAGAGAAGCCTGAAAGCTTGTCAAGTCCTTCATTTAGACAGAAACAACAGAACTGGGAACTAGTTAGCCAGAAATATGATGCCTCTAAATGGCACGCACTACCTCTTATCCTTTACCCATGGTTCTAGTGTCCCAGATTAGAAAAAATGGGGGTTGTACAGTTTGCATGGCTTGCTCCAGTCACTATTTGTGCTCTCCCATAAGCAATGGCTAGTTACAGCTTTCAGTTTATGAAATAATGTTCCCTGACGCTCTGATAGGAGTTCAGTGTCAGAGTATTCAGTAGAATTTCCCTTTCTCTCACATAGCTTTTGATAAGTTTTTGGCAATGTAACAACCCCTGTCAAGGGAGTTGGCTGGTCACAAAACTCCCTGGGATTTACCAGTGTCAACATAAAAATGTAGTTGTTCATTACCTGGCCTTTGTTGGTTTTATGATGAAGCAACACACACTTGTTGAAGTGTTGAAGAACGCATAACACCTGCACATAACACACAACCCATGGTTGTCGCCCCTCACCAGATATTGCTAACCAAAATTTGAATTCCATGGGATATTATCTCCATAGGGATTACAAGTTTTCTTCCTGATGAAATCTGAATGAGATAATTTCCCAAAGGCAGTTAAGGTAGCACGGCAGATAGAGTGTGAGGCCTGAAGTCAGGAAGACTCATCTTCCCGAGTTCAAATGTGACCTCAGACACTTACCAGATGTGTGATCATGGGCAAGACACTTAATACTGCTTCCCTCAGTTCCTTATTTGCAAAATGAGCTAGAGAAGGAAATGGCAAACCACTCTAGTATCTTTGGGAAGAAAATCTCAAATGGGGTCATGAAGAGTCAGACATGACTGAAACAACTGAACAACAATTTCTCAAGGTACCACGTCCTTTTGAGAAAACTCTACTCCATATTTTTGAACCTACATGCAGAAGGGTAGCTGAAACTGCCTAATGACATCAGGGGCTGACATGTCTGAACTGACTTGTGGATTTGGGAAGAGTTCCACAAGTTGTGCTCTTCTGACCCCATTGACTCATGTTATAGAAAGCTCTGATGTTAGAACTTAGTCCTTTGGATGCCATGGAATATGTAATGCAGATATACTAAAGACTTTTCTAGAGCCATTATAAATGTCAAATTTGTTTCAGTCAAGATGCACCTCTGGAAAGCTCTGTCATGAACTCTACATGAAACCCCCACAAAAAACATGTCTCTTTAAAACTTTTCCTGATTGCTGTGCTCTTCTAAATGGTGCTTCTCTGCAATATGAGAAGCAACACATTTAACAAGCTATTAATTCTATTTTCAAATTTTCAATCTCTGAAGTGACTAATGGTGCTAACAAGAAGTATGTTTTCAATAACCTCTACAAATTCATCAAATGTGAAGTAGGAGCACTGGTAAATCTTACTTTGGAATATGTATAGATAGATCTAATAGACTCCCTAGTGTATGGCATACTTCCATGATTTTGTTTGCTTGGTGGCAAAATGAAATTCTCTCCAGCTATGAATCCAAAGAGTTTGGCTAGCCAGTATTAAATTCCTCAACATAGCCTCAAAGAGCCATCTTAAGTACAAGTTCTGCTTAGCAGTCATGGCAGAAGTTGGATTTAATTGCTCACCAGTAATACTTGAGAGTTGATTTACACTGTCTGCCATTCACCACTTCATTTAAAAGCATCTCATCCTTAAAACCAGAAAAGAGATGTTGGGGAGCAATAAAATATGCAGATGGCATCAGCATTTATCCAACACAACAGTGCTTTGTTACTTAAAAACTAAATTGCACTCATGCCACCAACAATTATTGCAGTAGAAATAAAGAAGGATGCAAAGTCATTCACGTGAAATAGCTAGATCTCTATAACCATTCTGCTCAAAGGTGCTCAGTTTCCAAGGAATTATCTTTATCCTCTGTTGTGTTATCAATCAAGAAGCAACTTTAAAACTTAAAAATTTTTAAGTTTTTTTTTCTCTGTTCCACATCCTAGCCTTTCCTGCATTAGTCAAGGCCAAAAGATGTATCTGTCATTCTACATCCTGTATTCATCAATTCTGTGCCAGGAGGTAGGCAGCAAACATCATATTTCAACCTCAATATACCCATAAACAGAATTCATTCTCTCAGCCTCAAACCTGCCATTCCTCCAAACTGTTTTGGGTAGCAACATCCTCCTGGTCATCCAGGTATTAGTCCTCAGTCATCCTCATCTGAATGAACAGGAAGATGTTCTCTCAACAATGCAAAGATCAAATCAGTTACCAAGATTTTTTCAGTCCTTCCTCATATCTGTTCTCTTTTCTACTCATACAGTTTTCACCCTAGTTTAGCCCTCATCACCTCCCTCGGTTTAGGCAATAGCCTCCTAATGTTTTCCCTGATTTTAGACTCTTCTCTTTGATACATCCTCCACACATTCTGCCAAAATATTTTCCCTAAAGCACATCCCTGACCAGAGAAGTCACCTGAATAAAAAGATTCACTGGCTACCGGTTGCTTCTAGGATAAAATGCCAACTTCTCAGCCTTCATTTAAGATTATATACAATCTGGCTAAGATGACAAAACGGGAAAATGATAAATGCTGGAAATGATGTGGAAAAATTGAAACACTAATGCATTGTTGGTGGAGTTGTGAATTGATTCAACCATTCCAGAGAGCAATATGGAACTATGCCTAAAGGGCTATAACGAAGTGCATACCCTTTGACCTAGCAATACCACTTCTAGGGTTGTATCCCAAAGAGATCATAGAAGTGGGAAAGGGACCTGTATGTACAAAAATATTTCTAGCAGCTCTTTTTGTGATGGCAAAGAACTGGAAATCAAGGGTGTTGAGGACCACAGGTCAGTGAGACCCTGACCCTGATGGGTGAACAAGCCCTCTCAAGTGTTTGGTCTGCTAATAGACCTGGATTGGTTTTCCATCCCCCAAGAAAGTGCTCAAACATGCAGGTGTGAGGATTAGGTCCTCAAGATAAGCATGACATTTACACCCAAGGCCTGGAACAGAGAAGTGCACAATGTCCTCAGAGGAAGACAATTAGGAAGGACGATTAAGACTCTATAAAGCTATGCCTGAAACAATAAACATTGGCTCTTTACTTTCACCATTACAAAAGTCCTATCTCCTTTTATGCACCCACTAGCAACCTCTGGGTCAGTGACACTTTCTCAGCCCTGCTGAGGGACAGCAGGGTTCCCATAATTGGCTCCCCACAACTGACATCACAACTTGGGGCCAACACAAGGCAACCGGTGCCCCGAAGTAGGGTCTATGTAAGGCATAAAAGCAATAGACC
>JAQQSV010002459.1:13651-26151 GCA_028646515.1 Pseudochirops corinnae
TTCTACATCAACAGGGGAGTTCATGCCTTCTCAACAATGGGACAGAGTTTGCACCTTCCACACTTAGCACTTAGTACTGTCCCTCCACTTAGTACTAAGTGCTAAGTATCCTGCTAAACCAATTACTATTACAGCTTACAACACCTCACTCGGCTTGTTGTTTCTGTGCCTATAGCGTCTGTGCCTTGGTCCCACATTGGGTCTATTGCTTTTATGCCTTACATAGACCCTACTTCGGGGCACCGGTTGCCTTGTGTTGGCCCCAAGTTGTGATGTCAGTTGTGGGGAGCCAATTATGGGAACCCTGCTGTCCCTCAGCAGGGCTGAGAAAGTGTCACTGACCCAGAGGTTGCTAGTGGGTGCATAAAAGGAGATAGGACTTTTGTAATGGTGAAAGTAAAGAGCCAATGTTTATTGTTTCAGGCATAGCTTTATAGAGTCTTAATCGTCCTTCCTAATTGTCTTCCTCTGAGGACATTGTGCACTTCTCTGTTCCAGGCCTTGGGTGTAAATGTCATGCTTATCTTGAGGACCTAATCCTCACACCTGCATGTTTGAGCACTTTCTTGGGGGATGGAAAACCAATCCAGGTCTATTAGCAGACCAAACACTTGAGAGGGCTTGTTCACCCATCAGGGTCAGGGTCTCACTGACCTGTGGTCCTCAACACCCTTGATTTCCAGTTCTTTGCCATCACAAAAAGAGCTGCTAGAAATATTTTTGTACATACAGGTCCCTTTCCCACTTCTATGATCTCTTTGGGATACAACCCTAGAAGTGGTATTGCTAGGTCAAAGGGTATGCACTTCGTTATAGCCCTTTAGGCATAGTTCCATATTGCTCTCTGGAATGGTTGAATCAATTCACAACTCCACCAACAATGCATTAGTGTTTCAATTTTTCCACATCATTTCCAGCATTTATCATTTTCCCGTTTTGTCATCTTAGCCAGATTGTATATAATCTTAAATGAAGGCTGAGAAGTTGGCATTTTATCCTAGAAGCAACCGGTAGCCAGTGAATCTTTTTATTCAGGTGACTTCTCTGGTCAGGGATGTGCTTTAGGGAAAATATTTTGGCAGAATGTGTGGAGGATGTATCAAAGAGAAGAGTCTAAAATCAGGGAAAACATTAGGAGGCTATTGCCTAAACCGAGGGAGGTGATGAGGGCTAAACTAGGGTGAAAACTGTATGAGTAGAAAAGAGAACAGATATGAGGAAGGACTGAAAAAATCTTGGTAACTGATTTGATCTTTGCATTGTTGAGAGAACATCTTCCTGTTCATTCAGATGAGGATGACTGAGGACTAATACCTGGATGACCAGGAGGATGTTGCTACCCAAAACAGTTTGGAGGAATGGCAGGTTTGAGGCTGAGAGAATGAATTCTGTTTATGGGTATATTGAGGTTGAAATATGATGTTTGCTGCCTACCTCCTGGCACAGAATTGATGAATACAGGATGTAGAATGACAGATACATCTTTTGGCCTTGACTAATGCAGGAAAGGCTAGGATGTGGAACAGAGAAAAAAAAACTTAAAAATTTTTAAGTTTTAAAGTTGCTTCTTGATTGATAACACAACAGAGGATAAAGATAATTCCTTGGAAACTGAGCACCTTTGAGCAGAATGGTTATAGAGATCTAGCTATTTCACGTGAATGACTTTGCATCCTTCTTTATTTCTACTGCAATAATTGTTGGTGGCATGAGTGCAATTTAGTTTTTAAGTAACAAAGCACTGTTGTGTTGGATAAATGCTGATGCCATCTGCATATTTTATTGCTCCCCAACATCTCTTTTCTGGTTTTAAGGATGAGATGCTTTTAAATGAAGTGGTGAATGGCAGACAGTGTAAATCAACTCTCAAGTATTACTGGTGAGCAATTAAATCCAACTTCTGCCATGACTGCTAAGCAGAACTTGTACTTAAGATGGCTCTTTGAGGCTATGTTGAGGAATTTAATACTGGCTAGCCAAACTCTTTGGATTCATAGCTGGAGAGAATTTCATTTTGCCACCAAGCAAACAAAATCATGGAAGTATGCCATACACTAGGGAGTCTATTAGATCTATCTATACATATTCCAAAGTAAGATTTACCAGTGCTCCTACTTCACATTTGATGAATTTGTAGAGGTTATTGAAAACATACTTCTTGTTAGCACCATTAGTCACTTCAGAGATTGAAAATTTGAAAATAGAATTAATAGCTTGTTAAATGTGTTGCTTCTCATATTGCAGAGAAGCACCATTTAGAAGAGCACAGCAATCAGGAAAAGTTTTAAAGAGACATGTTTTTTGTGGGGGTTTCATGTAGAGTTCATGACAGAGCTTTCCAGAGGTGCATCTTGACTGAAACAAATTTGACATTTATAATGGCTCTAGAAAAGTCTTTAGTATATCTGCATTACATATTCCATGGCATCCAAAGGACTAAGTTCTAACATCAGAGCTTTCTATAACATGAGTCAATGGGGTCAGAAGAGCACAACTTGTGGAACTCTTCCCAAATCCACAAGTCAGTTCAGACATGTCAGCCCCTGATGTCATTAGGCAGTTTCAGCTACCCTTCTGCATGTAGGTTCAAAAATATGGAGTAGAGTTTTCTCAAAAGGACGTGGTACCTTGAGAAATTGTTGTTCAGTTGTTTCAGTCATGTCTGACTCTTCATGACCCCATTTGAGATTTTCTTCCCAAAGATACTAGAGTGGTTTGCCATTTCCTTCTCTAGCTCATTTTGCAAATAAGGAACTGAGGGAAGCAGTATTAAGTGTCTTGCCCATGATCACACATCTGGTAAGTGTCTGAGGTCACATTTGAACTCGGGAAGATGAGTCTTCCTGACTTCAGGCCTCACACTCTATCTGCCGTGCTACCTTAACTGCCTTTGGGAAATTATCTCATTCAGATTTCATCAGGAAGAAAACTTGTAATCCCTATGGAGATAATATCCCATGGAATTCAAATTTTGGTTAGCAATATCTGGTGAGGGGCGACAACCATGGGTTGTGTGTTATGTGCAGGTGTTATGCGTTCTTCAACACTTCAACAAGTGTGTGTTGCTTCATCATAAAACCAACAAAGGCCAGGTAATGAACAACTACATTTTTATGTTGACACTGGTAAATCCCAGGGAGTTTTGTGACCAGCCAACTCCCTTGACAGGGGTTGTTACATTGCCAAAAACTTATCAAAAGCTATGTGAGAGAAAGGGAAATTCTACTGAATACTCTGACACTGAACTCCTATCAGAGCGTCAGGGAACATTATTTCATAAACTGAAAGCTGTAACTAGCCATTGCTTATGGGAGAGCACAAATAGTGACTGGAGCAAGCCATGCAAACTGTACAACCCCCATTTTTTCTAATCTGGGACACTAGAACCATGGGTAAAGGATAAGAGGTAGTGCGTGCCATTTAGAGGCATCATATTTCTGGCTAACTAGTTCCCAGTTCTGTTGTTTCTGTCTAAATGAAGGACTTGACAAGCTTTCAGGCTTCTCTAAATTCAGTGTCCTGGGAAAACACCCCATTCTCATGCTCTAGTTACAACTTTTGAACATACAATAGAAATCCTTGTTATCAATATTGCCAACCTACATTATGAGTTTGTCTTTTTCTAAAAAGACAGTTAAATGGGACATTCATGAAAGCAGACATAGGGAAGATTAAATTGTCTTTTTTGGTAAGATCCAGCTTTTTAATTTTTTTAATAAATTGTTTTTATTTTAAACTTAAATACAAAATGAAAAAAAAACATTGATCTATACAGTAGACCATAGGAGATTCAATATGAAATAATGAATTTCTATTTCAATACAATATATATTTCAATATAATAAATTCTATATATTGTTTTCAAAGTTTCTCAGCTTTTCTTTTCTTCCTTGTTGATTTTCTTTTGTTTTCTGCTGTGTACTTTCTACTTTATTTTTCCCCTCACTACCCTCCCCAAGAAGGCTAAAAGAAGTGTGGACATACACACATACATACAAATAAATATCTATAAACATACACATGTATACACATAGGGGTAAGACCATACTACGCTTATTTCCACTTGTCATCTGTTTCTTTCAAGGTAGATTGCATCTTCCTTCATAGAGCAAATCTTCTCATATTTTTTCTGAATTAACAAGTTCATCATTTTCTACACCACGCCAATATTCCAATCCAATCATGTCCTATCTTAGAGACTGTCTATGAGTTTTCTCCCCAATTTTCTGCATTCCTTCTATTCTTGGCTCCATAGATTTTATTTACACTAGAATATTTTAATTTAAAATATTTGAAATCATCCTTTTTATAGTTCAAAAATGCCCTCCCTTATAATATAGTTTAAGATCTGATATTGCTGAGTCTAATTCCTTTACATCTTTTTTCCTGTTTTTTAAAGTTCCTGACTTTTTGCTTTTCCAAATGAACTTAGTTATTTTTTCTAACTTGGTAAAGTAATTTTTTAGTAATTTAATTGGGATGACACTGAATAAATAGGTTAGGCATGTAAAATTATCATTTAAAAATTATATTGGCTTTACCTATCCATGAACAATGAATATTGCTTCAATTATTTTGATCTGAGTTCATTTGTATAGAAAATGGTTTCAGTTTATTTTCATATAGTTGCTGTGTCTGTTTTGGCAGGTATATGGTCAGGTATTTTATATTGTCTAGGCATTTTAAATGGCATAAAACAACATTAAAAATTGCTGATGCATAGTGTAGTTTCTCTGTTTTTCATTTTTGGTTAAATTTATTTTAGCTTTGTCTGAGATCATGATCACTATCCCTGCTTTTTTATGTAATAAGTGCTACTCCTGCCCTTTATTTTACCCTTGTGTGTATCTGTTTTTATAATGTTTCCTGAAAGCAACAAATCTGAGTTTTTAATCTGCTATCAATGTCATTTTTATGGGTAAATTTCTCTCATTCACATTATAAGCTACAATTGCTTGTGTATTTTCCTTCTTCCTATTTTTCCTCTCTATCTTTCTCATTCTATTTACAATATATCTCCTCTATCCTCTGCTTTACTTCTACCCACTATCTTGTCCTCCTATTCCTCGATCTATCTACCTGTAGCAGGAAGCACCCTAGCATACCCAGGATGGCTGCTATCACAGGTTCTTTGATTTGCTTTTCTAAAGGAAAGCAACTCAAAAAGGGGTTAACAATATTACTTTAACCAAACAAATATAATTTACCTAGTTTAAGGGAAAAAGTCAGCATCCTGAACTTCAGACAAAATACAAACAGAAGTTACAAGCAGACAAAAAAATACAGAGAAACAGACCAATAGAAAGGGTTTCTAGCTGTCCAACCATTATGTCCATATCTATTCAGTTATAAGAGAGAGAAGCACCAACATCTGGGTTTTCAAAGCCAGGGGCCTCAATGGTTGCCCAGAGTCTCATCTGGCCAAATCACACAACTCTTCCCATGAGTGAGCCCCAAAATGAAACCTTACATCAGGGTATATATAGCCTTCTCCAGGGTCAGAGAACATCACAACCCTCATGACCCCCTGCCCAATCACAAAGTAGCAAGGCATGGGTGTTCCTGAAAAACAAGCCTCCCACCATAGGTTCCATGTGACCACATTCAGCCTTACAGGGGAAAGAATATATTTTCAAATCAGGGAAGGTCCTGAAATTCACTTAAGCCTATCAAGGGGCAGGGAAGATCTTCAAATTCCCTTACCATTATACTGCCCCTCAAAAATTCTTCCCTTATTCCTCCTCCCACTAGTTTCTTCAGTACTAATTTTTCCTTTTATGCCTCATTTGGATGAGATAATTATATCTTTTTATCTCTCTCTACACAGTTTTATATTTTTAGAATCACCCCATCATACTCAGCTCAACCCAAGCCTTTTTTTCAAACTACTCATATAATGATGATAATCATAAGAGTACTACTAATATTTTTACATATATGAAGTTAATAATTTGACCTTATTGAGCTCCTTATAATTGATCTTTAATATTTACCTTATATTTGTCCTGGATGTTGTATGTTGAATTTTCACTTTTTTCATTCAGGATTTTATTTAACTTTACTGAGTAATATGCCCTTGGTCATAATCCCAGATATTTTGCTGTGTGGATTATAGTATCTCAAGACCTACAGTCCTTTAATGTAGTATCTGCTAGGTCTTGTGTAATCCTTGTTATAATTCCATATTTAAATTGTTTTTTTTTTCTTATTGATGTCAATATTTTCTCCTTAACCTAGGAGCTTTGAGATTTGGCAATGATATTCTTGTAAGTACTCTTCCCGGGATCTCTTTTAGGTGGTGATCAGTGGATTCCTTCTATTTCTGCTTTGCTTCTTTCTTCTAGAACTTCAGGGCAATTTTTTTTTGATAATTTCTTGTGCTACTGTATCAGGATTCTTTTTTTAATTATTATTTTCAGGTAGTTCAACAACTCATATTATTTCTCCTTGATCTGTTTTACAGTTCAGCTGTTATTCTGATGAGATGTTTCACTCTTCAATTTTTTCATTCTTTTGATTTTTGTTTTATGATATTGGTGTGTTAGAATATCATTAGCTTCACCTTGCCCAATTCTAGTTTTCAAGGAATTATTGTCTTTCTAAAGTTTTTGATTCTCTATTTCAAGTTGGTTGACTTTCTTATCATAATTTTCTTGATTTGCTTTTATTTATTTTTCTAATTTTTCCCCAGTCTCTCTTATTTGATTTTTAAAAAATCCTTTTGGAGTTCTTCCAAGTACTGTTTTTGCTCTGGGGACCATTTGATATTTCTCATTGAAAAAGAAGTGACTTTTTTCAGCTCTATTATTTTCCTCTGAATATGAACCCAGATCCTCTCTATCCCCATAATAACTATCTATGGTTACTCACTTTGCTTGGCTATGCTTTGTTATGACTACTTTTTTGTTTACTTGTTTTTATTTAGTTAGTTTTACTTTTTTTTTTTTAGCAGGTACTAGTGTAATTAAATTGTAGTTTCAAGGTATGAGGAATGATGTCCCAAGTCTCAGGTCCTTCTCACTGTTGTTTTCTGAGGTCTGTCTTGGGGGCCACACTTCAGCTCTCCTTACAGTTAAGGCCCCCAGTCACACTGTCCACAAATGATCTTGCTCCCTGAGGTCTTTTAGGTGGCTGCAAACTACAGCTATCCTCTTTGCCCTGGAAATGGAACCAGTGACTCTGATCTTCTACAAGTGCTCACACCCAACAGGGTCGTCCCCCTTCATACTGCCCTCACCAGGTGTGTGCTAGCTCATTCTCCTTGCATCCACAGCCCTGGACACTTCTGGTCAGCACAGCACCACTTCTGGCATCCCTCAATAGTGGAAAGTCCTTGAATTATTTTCCTACTCAGCCATCTGACCCCCACACTGTCTTCAGAATGAAAGTTTCTAAGGCTGAGGGTGCTTCTTAACCCAGCTACCCCCAGGACTTGTTGCTTGTTGATTCTTCAGAGTTGGCCAGTGGGTGTTTGCTTTTCAGTTGGGACAAACCTCCTCCTCTAGAGGTTGGGTCTTTCTTATTTTTTTTTTTAATTTGTCTTAGGAGGACAACTGCTTTATTGCATGTTTATTTCTGCTGCTCTGAGGTGATGTTATGTCCTTTTTTTGGAGAAAATTTGGAGAGCTGAAAGTTTTCTGACCTACTCTGCCATCTTCCCAGAATCTTCTACCAGTTTAAATCATCTTTAAAAAAATCACATTGTAATTTGGGAATGAAAATCTAGTTAAGTGTAAATCAGCATAAAATGGCCAGTTTTAAAAGTTGTCTTTCAATCTCTACTTAGTATCTAACATTTAATTAATAATGAATATAACCTCAAACATTGCCCATTTAAATGCTTTTTTTGGGTGTTGCTACAGATGGCACTGTAATGACTGTGGTGAGTGTCTTTTTTTCTTAAACCAATAAAATACAAATGTGGTTTATGTACAAGAAACCACTGTCTAATTATTCACAAATGTTATCCAGCTTTGTTTATTTTGGTTATGGGTTATTACTTCACTATTGATAAACTTTAACCAAAACCCAAGAAATTCAGGACATTGGAAAAGAGATTTTCCTGAAGCTCTGAATGTCCAAGTTTACTGAATGATGTTTTAAAAATATGGTTAGCAGTAGATGTCATAGAAGTAAAAATAAAATTTTGAGATGAATATATTAACATTAGTGGTCAAAGGTAATTCTTGATATTAGGTATAGTATTTTCATTTGGTGATATTTAAACATTCCTATAGAAATGTACTTATTACCCTAGGTGACAATGCTTATTAAATTTAATTTGAGCCATAATAAATACAGTCAATAGAAATGAATAAATACGGTGGATAGAAATAAAATGCTTAATTTGGATTTGTCACAAGTTCTTGTATCATTTGAAATGTAGCCTCATAAAAGTGGATTTATATATTTCTTTCCCTATTATAAAATTGATTATATAATTCAAATTGCATGAAACATATTGCATTCATACAAAAACATTTTTCTAATCTCTTTTCTGCTTAGTAAGATCTCTCTGTAAATATTTATGAGTTTGGCCTTAAAAACTAAAAAAAACTTAAAAATCTGAAGCAAAGTACAACAAAAGAAACAAATTAGGAAAGTTTTTTTTTTTCTTGGCTAGAGACCATCTTATGAATGTTTGGCTTTGGATACTATTGAAAATTGCGACATACTATCCTTTTACTGGAGCAGGGGCTTCCCTTTGCTTCTCTCCCAAGTCATTCTTAGTGTTGGTTCTACTTGCCACCCTTATTTGTATGCAATGATGACAGTACCTCTTTATGTTGACCAACTGCTGACAAGAGCTAGTGTTTAGGTATGCAATAACATTAGTACTAGCATGTTACTTTTTCATTGTAGCAATCCAAACAGCTTATGTCAGCCTTTGTGTGATCTTTTATCCTCTTGCTTTGGCATCATTCTTCTAGTCTCCCAAGTATTTATGAGACTCTGCCCCCACCAAAAAAAACTGTAAGTTAATTAACTCCTTGTGCAAGTAGCTTGTATATTAACTATTGTGGGTCATTTGATTAGTCTGTCTTAACTTTAGAACACTGAGAGATTATCCCATGTCATCTACATGACTACCTATTCCTCCTCTTATCTTAGCTCTCTTTCATCTAAGCTGCTTTTTAAAGTTATACCTCTTAGGAACAGATATTGCCACTTGCTGCATGTAACTGTCTCTTTAATAACCACACATTCTATCAATGCAGTTAATCTAGAGGAAAATCCAGTCAGATTTCATGAACATGGGTGGGTAATCCTTTCCCTAAGGCTGACTGCAAACCATAGGTCTAATGTCTTAACAGATATTGCACATATATTTTTTTGTGGCAAAAAAGCTTGTCAGTCAGTCAGTCAGTCAGTTAGTAAAGCATGATAAAGCACCCAAAATGGATTAGGCAGTGTGCTGAATGTTTGGAATACAAGACAGTCCCTACTATCAAGAAACTCACAGTATAATGGAGAAAACAACATAAAACAATGATGTACAAATGAGGTATATAGAGAATAAATTGAAGATAATCAACAGAGGGAAAGCCTTAGTATTAAAGAGGACTGGGAAAAGCTTCTCATAGGTGGGATTTTAGCTGGGATTTAGAGGAAATCAGGCAAACCAGGAGGTGGAGATGAAGATGGAGAGTATTCCAGGCATAAGGATCATTGAAAATGCCCAAGTCCAAAGACTTGAATGTTTTGTGTGAGGAACATGTAATTAACTATCTTATCTTTTTGTGATCACTCCTGTCTTGTTTATTAAGACCTTTCCCCCTAGCCTTAGGGTTAAAAGGTAAACGATCTCATTAATTTCTATTTTTTCCATGGTATGACATTTCTTATTCAGGCTTCATAACCATTTTAAGTTCATCATTACTATTAGTAATTTTGGATTTTTCACCTGCTTTTGAATTTAGTTCATTCTGTGCACAAGTTGTCCAAATTAGTTCAATGAGTGTGCTTTATAAAATAACTCCAGATGCCTTTTTCTAAGCAAAACTATTCTGTATTTTCATCTACACTTATCATGAGGAAGATTTTTCATTGACTTACAACTGGAAAACAAAACTTTGTGTATTTCAACAGGTAAGAACGATGATCCATTCCCTTCCTGATCCATACTTCACCTCAGTTTTCTTCATTTCCATTAAGTAAAGTCACATTTTTCCCCCAGAAGAATGGACAGGTGAAGTATTTAAATAGACACAAAACATTATTCCATAACAAAAATATATATGAACTAACTCAAACTTGAATCATACAAGTATGACCCTTAGACAAATTATTTTTACTTGTTCTTTTCAATTTGTAATAATTAGTTAAAGATTTTATCTTAGGGTTAGGTTTTAGAATAGACTGCTTCATTAATGCCTTAAGTTAAAAAATAAGGAGAGTTATTGATAGAATGTACAAGCTTAAACCCTGAGTACCTGATTTTTCAAAGAGCCCTCATCTTTCTAATTTTATTTCCAATATAACTAAATCTTCAGGCAAGTTCCTGTTTTTATGGCATAGTCAAATTGCTACTTGGTATGGAACAAGAAACTCTGAGGTTTGAATCCAGGCTTTACTACTTATTAATTGTGTCATTTCAGGCAATTCACTCTTTCTTGTCTGGGTTTCAGTGTCTATGTCCCTGAATAAGGGGTTTGGATTGGATAAAGGTCACTCTCAACTTAAAATTATGTATATTTCCAATACCGTCCCTTCAAGGTAAGAACTGTTTGTGTCTTTCTTTAGTTCATGCCTGAAATGAGTCCAAAACTCTACATGTGACTTTGAATGGCTCTTACTGAAGCAGTTGGAAGACAAAGCTAAATACAAGACTCCCAAAAGTCTTAGTGCAATCTTGAGCTTTATTGTTATTAAAATGTAAAACTGCAGTAAGACTTTTGGGACAATTTGTATATTCTAGGGCCACTGACTACATAACATTTTAAATATACTACAGCATTGTATATTTGAAGTCCTCTGCAATCCCCAGTAGTATATGGAAGTGTATGTATAATGTAAATTTTCTCAGTGAAAATATTCTCCTTAGTGGAAAATATGATGAATTTGTTCATACCTCCTGTATTTAAGAATTTATTGTAAAAGTAAAGAATAATAAAGCATCTTGTTAGCCAATATATATGTATGTACATATATATACATATATACACGCACATACATATATACATATATATATATACATATACATATATGGTTTCTCATTCATGGGAAAAAATTCATGGGAAATGGGAAAGATATTTCAGGGTATAATTCCATTCTGGCATAGTTTTTTGAGATTAAAATTATTTTGCTTGAGGATTTTCATGGAAAATAATATTTCTGCAGGCACATAGTCTGAACAGTTGGTAGACTTTTTTGAATTGTTTATAGACACATTTTATTTTGCCACAACATTTACCAACAATGTAGTACTGAATCATTTTGATTCAAACTGATTCTACAAAGTGATACTACACAAAGAATATCTTGCGGCTGCTTGAAGAGAATTAATCCTGGCCTCCATGCAACTGTGTATAAAAAATAGTCAAGTGGTGGTCAAACCCAATAATGAAGGATTATTGATAGGAAGTTACCTTCCCCACCTCCCACCTCCCCTCCCCATTGCCCATGTATCAACCTTGAGATTTTTAAAGGCTGGGGGAGCATTGAGACACTGTCATTGTTGGTAGCAGTTTCCCTTGGCATGTCTTTATTGGGAACTGAGAGATATACTGAGGATAAAGTAACATCAAAGGAAGACATTTCAGGGAGTCTGATGCCTTAGAGTGGTGAGAAATACAGGCTATGGATTCTAGAAAGGCAATAATCCTCAGGTCTCAGAAGAGAGGTTTAACTAAGGGGAATTTCCTAAGGATGCAAAGATGGGAAGATACCCAGTGGCCATATACTATGAGTTATCTCTTTGACACAAGTATTTCCTTCACATAAATCATACTACTAATTCCTAGAAACTAGAGCCAACTCTCCCTAGGGATCTTGTATGTGTAAGGGAAGGGTGTGTCCCAGGTCCTTTTTTGGTGGGTGAGGGGTGTTTTTTCTAACTATCTTTGATCTATCTGCTTATTAAATTGTCTTTCTAAAAGGTCATTAAGTCTAACTGATAATCAATGAGGAGCATGCTGGTGAGGGCTTGTGAGTATTAGCAACCCCAGTTTCCTTCCAGGTTACCTTTTGCATTGTGATAGAGTAGTAGTAATTGCCATCTGGGAATCCAGTGAACCAATGTAAGTTGGAATTTGCAAATGAACCCTGGAAAGGGTGCTATTCTTTCTTTCTCAATTTCCCTTTCTAAGACTGGGCTATTTATATTCTCTATTGCTTGTTTTATAATTTGAATATTTTATATTTCGTTGACATTTTTTGAATTAATTTATTTAAAATTTTGTTGCCACATTATTAGATACACATGATTCTGATCGTTGTGAATTCTCTCTTGAGAAAATGTGGGAAAATGATAATTTAAAAATCTTTTAAAATATTTTCCT
>JAQQSV010002460.1:0-13547 GCA_028646515.1 Pseudochirops corinnae
TTCAAAATAGTGAGGAAAAAATAATCTCAGATTTTGTCAATACCAGAAAAGAGAGAAAAATATGGAGAACTACTGACCTATGCGCCTATTTTTCCATCTATATAATTTCCACAAGAATCATCCCCACATGCATATGCATGAGGGCTTTTTTCACAAGCAGTAGAAGCCCATACCATCATGTAATTGACAATACCAGATCGCACTGGCCTTATTAGTTATAAGGGAAGCATTTGATTTGGTAAAGCAAAAGGCATCCTTAAGGGCTCTCTTCCAACTCTTCCAAGAGTTCTAACCCCCTTAGAGTATAAGCTTCTTGAGGACAGAGTCTGCCCTTCTTTATGCTAGTGCTTTAGCCCAGTGCCTGGCATACCGTAAGCACTTAATAAATGCTTTTTGCATTCCTTTCTGCAGCCCCGTCAAAATCATTCAAAATTACTCAAAAAATAAAACAGAAATAAATGTGTTCTGTAAGGGATCCTCATGGAAAGCCTAGAAGAGGAAACTGTATGCTCCCCATTGGTATTCATCATTATGATGGAGGAGATCCAACCCAGAGTGCAAGTGGAAAAGGAATTCCCTATGAATGGATTTCTTCCAGATGTTCCTGTCTGAAGAGACAGCTAGGTGGTATAGTGGATAGAGTACTGGGCCTGGAGTCAGGAATATCCAGACTCAGACATTTAGCTGTGTGACTGAGCAAGTCACTTCACCTCTGCCTCATCTGTAAAATGGGGATCATAACAGCACCTCCCTCCCAGTGTCATTATGAGGATCAAACGAGGTAACATTTGTAAAGTGCTTAGCACAGTGCACTAAATTAATGCTCAGTCCCTTTCCATTCTGTCAATGAGGGTATCATCCTTGTAAGAACGTAACAGAGCCTCCTGGAAGAAAGCCATAACTCCTTGAAAAGTTTTAGCTTGACCATCCACCCTGGAAAAAAAAAAAAAAACAAGAGGCCAAAGATTGTCTCTTGCCCAAATTGTGACATGTAGTTGGATGGCTAAAGCTAAAGAGCTTGTCTATCACTCTGGACAAATGGACAAGTTGGAGAAGCCCAGTGGAAGTTCTAAAACCCCCAATTTATTCTGTAGACAATTCTGTTGACCATCCACCCTTTCCATACCAGCATTTTGTTGGTGATGTCACATGGCTTCCAGGCATGAAACACAACAATCTTGAAAGACCTAGAGATGAATATCACACCAAGGGCAATGGAGAGAGGCACATGGTGGGCTGTGACATTAAACCAATGAGGAACTTCAAGTAAGAACAGTATGTCATCAGGGAAATGTGTGCTAGAAGAAACAGATGAACTGATCATATGGAGAAAGTGAGGAATGCCAGGGAGACAACCCAGGTGTTTCACTGGTATATCTATGATAGCAGAAAAAAGTTAGAAAGGCCTCCAGAATGTTGGGCAGATCTCCTGTGCTGAATATAGGAGAGAGCAGTTGCATAGACACGTGGGCAGGGACAGGTGGGTTACACTCTTTGTCTTTGGAGTTATCCAAATTGAAGACCATTCAAATATATTTCTGTGTTATATCTTGTAGGTTTTTTCCGTGGATGATCCTTGAGTTTAGACAATTAGTGCTTTATTGTCTGTATCCAGAAGCCATTTACTTGTAATATTTATTTGTTGCAGTTTGATATTCAAGTTGTTTTGTGTTGTCTTCTTCTGGGAGACTCATAATCCTTAAATGATCTCTTTGCCCACAGGCCTTCAAGGTCGATCACTTTGGCATGGATAGAATCCATTCAAATTGTCATCTCCTCTGAGTGTCTCTTCTGCCAAGTTTTCTTCAACTTTAGTATTTTTGTGTTCCAAATTTCGTTGTTCTCTCATCAGAGCCTCTACCTTTTTGGGAGAGATTATCCATGGTGTCCTCTAAGTTCTATATTCTATTGTCTTTAAAAAAGAAATTCTATGTTGAGAGCTTAGATTTCTGACCCAATTTCATTTCTAACATCTTCTTTTAAAACTTTTATTTCTCATTTGAACCATTCTGGAGTTTCTTGCTATTGTTCCGTGATCCCTGGGGAGCCTACTAAATTCTTGTTTTTCTCGGAACATGTTGGTTCTTTTCCCTTCATTATATAATGCTTGTGTGTACAGTCTTCTGGCCTCTCTGAGTTGTGTCTGAGTTTTTGCTCATTTTCCTTCTGTCTTCATGAAACACTTTCTGTTGGTCGATCTGCTTATGAACTACTAGATTTTAACTCAATCTTTCTTCTTGGATTGTCAACCTTTCTCTTGTATTCCCAATTGGCCAACCTTGAGTTTTCCTCTTCATTCTCTGGCCCCTTCCACTTCTATTGCTATATAGATCCATCCAAAGGTTAGTATCTTTGATCTCTTACCCAGGTTAACTCCTGAGAATGGGGCCTAGCCCCAGCTGGCTTTCTCAGTCCTTTCCCTTGGGCATGCTCATTCCTTTCCTCTGTAGCCATTTTGGGCTGTGTTCTACACTTCTACATTCCTCCCCTCCCCCCAGTTGCTTTCCTTTTCCTTCATGTCTGGGTGGAAGGACTCACTGTCTGTGGGGGTGAAGTGAGGTAGAGTTTTAGGTAAAGTCACTGTGGTGGGGGTACCTTATAGAGACCCACACTGCCGCAGCCTAAAGCATAAGCCTGTGAGATTGCTTTCGTTGCCAGTACTGGATGTGTGGGGTGCATTTGTTTGAGGGTAGAGATGCTGAATGGGACCTCTAAATATTTAAATTCTCCTTTGGTATTTCCAAGGATTTTTTCCCTGCCTCCTTACCTTTTGGATTCAGCTTTAATTACTCTATATTTGAGAGCAGCAGCATGATATAACAGGTAGTAGAGTTTGTCTTGAAATGGAGAAGACCCTTGTGTGACCCTGGACAAGTCACTTGACTTCTCAATGTTCTAGACAACTTTCTAAGACTGAGAGTTGCAGAGAAGGTGCCAGTTTACAATGGTAGGAGAGGTTCCCTCTACCAATGAAATCTCAGGCCCAGGCCCTATATCTGCTATATAATTTCTTTTTCTGAGGCTGGAGGCATTTGAGAAAAACCATTTCCCCACCATCTTCCCTATCACCTGGCCCCTTTCTTTGACTTTGTATTGCCAGTGTGGCACATAACAGGTGTTTGGTAAGTACATGCTGTTGTTGGAAGATAGCCTCTTCTGAGTTCTCACGCTCTGGAGTGTTTCTGCAGCATTTGACACTGTCAGCCCATCTCCCCCTTTGTGTTTGGTTGGATAATTTTTTTTTCCTCCATTTTAGTTGTGTCTTGCTTCCATTCCCACCCATTTAACTACTCCTTTTAGGGTTCTTTGATTGCTTTGTCATCCCCTGGGGCTTTGGCCATAGCCCATTTCTTTTTCTGCAATACCTCCCTTGGCCGTCTCATCTGCTTCTACCACTTCCAATTAGCACCTCTTTGTATATGGCTCCAATATCTCTCTTATTCAGCCCAGTTTTCCCTCTGAGTTCCAGCCCTCCATGCCCAGCTTCACCTGGCTGATCTTGCTGGCACCTCAAACTCATCTTGACCAAGGTTGACCTCCATCTTAGTCTTCAATATGCCTGTCCTCTCAGCATCACTGTTGCTATTTTTGATTCTAAGCTCTTCTTAGACCTTCAGTGTCAAAAAGCCTGGCAGTCATCTGTATCTCTCACTCGCCCCATCTAAACAGTTGCCAAACCCAGTCAAGTCCGGCTGGCCAATTTCTACCCTCATCACCTTTTTCCTAACCTATTGGCGTAGTCTTCTACATGTTCTCTCTGCTTCAAGGCTCTTCCTTTTCAGGTACCCAGACAGGTACCCAAATAATCTTCCTAAGGCACAGGTCTAGTCACATTTACTCTTCTGCTAGGAAACTTTTCATGTCTCCTTATCATTGTAAAGATAAAGCCCAAGTGGACCTGGCATTGAAGGGCCTTCCCAATTTGACCCCAGATTTCCTTTCTAGTCTTCTTTGATACTGTACCCTGTCATACATTCTCTGTTCCATCGGAACTGCTTTACTCAGCTTTACTCATTATTGCCGGTACCATTAGACTGATGTCCTACCTCAGTGGGCCCTCTTCCTAGCTCTTTTTTATAGCCCTTTTCACCATTGTAGCCCTTTCAAAGCCCAGTACTAATCTCTTGGTATATGCTTAACTAAAAATGTGAATTTAGGGGCAGCTAGGTGGCACAGTGAATAGAGCACCAGCCCTGAGATCAGGAGGACCTGAGTTCAAATATGGCCTTAGACACTTAACACTCACTAGCCATGTGATCTTGGACAAGTCATTTAACCCCAAATTGCCCTGCCTTCCCCCCTCCAAAAAAAAAAAAGCAAAACAAAGTGTGAATTGAATTGAATTGAATTACAGGATTATTGGATCTGGAGCTTGAAGGGCACTCAGAGGTCATCCAGTCAACCCCTTCATTTTACAGAAAAGGAAAGAAACTAAGGCCCAGGTAGAGGGCATGACTAGACCAAGGTCACACATAAGACCATAAAATTATAGGTCTAGAGCTGGAAGAGATTCCAGGGGACATCTAGTCCAACCTTCTGTTCTCTCTCTCTCTCTCTCTCTCTCTCTCTCACTCACTCACTCACTCTCTCTCTGTCTCCATCTCCTCCCCCACCCCCGAATTTTAGAGATGAGGAAGCTAAGGCCCAAGATCATAGGATAATGAACCTAGAACTAGAAGGAAGGAAACTAGTATTTAAGCACTTACTGTGCTAAACACTATACAAATATTATCTCAACCTTGGGAGGAAGATGCTATTATTATCTCCATTTTACAGTTGAGGAAACTGAGGCAATCAGGTAAAGTGATTTGCCCAGGGTCACACAGCTAGGACCTGTCTAAGGCTGGATTTGAATTCAGTTCTTCCTAACTCCAGACCCAGTTCTCTGCACTGTGGTGCACCTAGTGGCCTCTGTAGGCAGAAGAGACCTTGTTCAGTTATATTTCAGTTGTGTCTGACCCTCTGTTTAGGGTTTTCTTGGTAGAAATTCTGGAATGGTTTGCCATTTCCTTTTCCAACCCATTTTACAATTGAGAAAACTGAGGTAAACAGGGTGAAGTGACTTGCCTGGGGTCACACAGGTAGGAAGTGACTGAGACCAGATTGGAACTCAGAAAGATGAGTCTTCCTGACTCCAGGCCCAGGACCTTATCCACTGCAGCACCACCTAGCTGCCGTTAGAAGAGACCCTAGAGACCTTCTAAGCCATTCTCCTTGTTTTAGAGCTGAGGAAATAGATTCAAGGGGCAAGTGACTTGCTCATGGTCACACAGTTTGAATCTAGGTCTTCTTCCTCCCAAATCTCTCACCCTCATCACCATAACACAAGCTGAATATAGAATGTGAGAACAAGAAGAGACGTTGGAATGTCAGTCTGGGAATGCGGGCAGCACTCGGGACATTGAACACAGGACAGTAGAATTAGATGAAACCTTAGAGAAACCTCTTATTTTACAGATTAGGGAATTGAGGCCCAGAGAGAAGAAGTGCTATATTTAACATCACACAGTGAGTTAGAGGCCAAAGACTTCATCCCAGGTCTTCTCACTCCCGGTGCCAGCCAGTCAATCAAGAACTTTCCCTGATCCTAAATTGCTTCAGACACTTGGAGTCTGACTTCAGGGCTACCATAGCTTTAGCCCTCCTTCTCTTAGGGTTTTTGGGGTGGGGGCAAGGCAGGAATAGAAAAATTGGACTCTGATTTCCTCCCTTCCCCCACCTACTCCGCCCTGTAATCATTGGCAGAGCAAAACCCCAAGCTGCCTCAGGGCTGTGTTGTCTCTTGGAAAGGCATAAAGATACCAAACTAAGGTACCTGGACACTGGGCCTTTATGTGAAAGGTGGTGCAGTTAGGGTAGGAAAGACACCTGGGAACAGGGAGAACTGCCAACCTTGATCCTTGCCAAGTATAGCAGTAGCCAGTGCTGAAAGAGTTTTCTTGGGTCCACCTGATTTCCTAAAGATGCCAGGGCCGCTAGAGTTAAGGAATAGAGAGAGAGAGCCACGGGGGTGCTTAAGATGTGTGCTGAATGGAATTGAAGTGTTTGGGCAAGAACACCAATCCTAGATCTGCCATTTTAGGAAGAATACTGACAAACTTGGTTTCATCTCAAGGAGGCTGACAAAATGGGGAAGGACCTCAAAATCATGCCATTTGAAGACTGGGCATAGAAGCCAGAGATGTTTGTAAATAACTTAGCAACTCATTATACTGGCTTCAGATGTTTACTGACTCTCTGACCCTGACCAAGTCACCTGACCTCTGTTGGCCCCACTATGCTCCTGTGTAAAATGGGGCTAATCATAACATCTATTCTACAGGATTATTGTAAGGATCAGATGGAATAATGTGTAAAGCTCTAGGATCCTCTCTGTGGCCTTTGGCAAATTTTCTCACTTCCCTTGGCTTCTGTTTTCTTCTCTGAAACCCTTCCTAGATCTAGTTCTACGATTCTGACTTTGGGTGAGCATTTTGCCTCAGTTTCCTCCTCTGACCTGAACTCATGGCATCTCAGGACTCTTCTGATTCTAGATCTATGCCCTTACGAATTAGAGCATCCAAGGGTGGAATGAAGTATCTTGAGAAATAATGAAGAAGTGGCCTTAAAGTAGAGTCTAGTAGTCACTGGTCTGGGATGTTGTGATGGGGTTTCCAACACTGGACAGGCAGTTGGACAGGATGGCCCAACCCTGGGGTCTCTTCCAGCTGCTGAATTTTATGATACCCAGATAAGTGCCCTGAGAATATTATTTATTAGTATAGCTCTGTGATTTGGCTGGTCAGGCCTTGTTATCCCAGAAGTGACTTGTCCAAGGCCTTGCAACCAGAACTGGTACCCAATAGGACTAATGCTCCTCTGCCTGCCTCCTGCTTAGGATAACTTGGGGGCAACTCTCCCATCCTGCCCCCTGAAAATAGTCTTTATATCATTCATTTATATTTGCAAATCTTCTTTTGTTTTTCCTAAGGGAGTCTGTCTCCAAACGATTGTTCACCTGGGTTAGTGGGGCTTTCCTGTGTTGTCACTCAGAAAGCCTCACTAAATTTTATGCACAGGGCCTTAATTTCGAGCTGCCAGTAGCTCTTCCTGCTCTGCCATTCTATGTTCTGAGGGCCCTCCCACCTCTTACATTCTCTGTTCTAAAATGCCTGCAAGGACTGGCATTCTATATTGTAAGGTCTCCCCAGCCTACACATTATGGGGTTTTCCAAGGATCTTCTCAGGTCTGATGGTCTGTGTTCTTCAGTGCCATCTCCATTCTAGGTCCCTCCCAATTCCAGGCTCTCCTCTGTGAATTGGACAGCCCTGGCAGGTCAGTTTGCTTGAATTTGTAGTGACCTTCATTAAGGAAGGCTTGGGAAGAGTGGGCTTCAGCAGCCCCAGAGCTGTAGACCTGGCCAGTGGCCCACGCAGCCCTTGAAAGGACTCGGCCTTGTCCAATTTAGCCACTTGTGAATGATGCTGGGCTGCATTCTGTCCAGGCACTTTTGTGCCACAGGGTTCTTCAGAAGCAGTGGCGCTCAAGGGCGGCTAATGAGGCCCCTGCATGTCTAATTGCAGGATGCACTGCCTCGGCTGCCTTACATTAGACGGACAGAAATAATAGTGTTGCTAGGCTTGCACTAAAGCTGTTACAAATAGAGGAACACTGTGCTATGCACATTAACCCGAGAACAGATTAGAAAACAGCCTTTGTGAGATGGATTAGGAAAAAGCCATAATAACAGGCCCCCAATTCTGTCCAATGGTCCTAATTTTGAGTTACTTAATAATCCTAATAAGACAGTGGGGCTTATTGGCATGGCTTCTGTGTACAGAATAGACTCTTACTGCTTGGGTCATTTCTGTGTTAGAGCCTTGGAAAATTCCACCCATAGCCAGGGAGGGGGCTAACCAGCTGATAAGAGACCTCCTGGGTTCCTGCAGGGGAGAAAAACAGACTTTGGGACCTAGTGGGTAATGGGTCAAAGGGGAGGGGGCACTGCGAATCACAAGGTCAGAGGGCCCTTAGAACAGAGAAGCTGGGAGGGCCCTTAAAACATGGAAGGTCAGAGGAGGGAGGGGCCTTAGAACAGGGAAGATCAGAGCTGGGAGGGCCCTTAGAACAGAGAGTGTCAGAGCTGGGAGGGCCCTTAGAACAGGGAAGATCAGGGCTGGGAGGGCCCTTAGAACAGAGAAGGTCAGAGCTGGGAGGGCCCTTAGAACAGTGAAGATCAGAGCTAGGAGGGCCCTTAGAACAGTGAAGATCAGAGCTAGGAGGGCCCTTAGGACAGGGAATGTCAGAGCTGGGAGGGATCTTAGAAGAGAGGATGTCAGAGCTGGAGGGGTCTTAGAATAAGGGATGTCAGAACTAGGAGAATCAGAGCTGAAAATCCTGCAAACACTTAAGTACCTTCTGTATTTTTTATTCCCCAGCTGCTTTCCAAATTTCATATAGTACTGGATGAATAATTCGGTTATCAATTTCTAAATGGCTAAGACTTTATCGTCCATCTGGTCCTCTCCTCCCCTTCCCCCAGTTTTACAGTTGAGGAAATCAAGGCCGGTAAACTCCAGTGACTCCCCCAAGGTCACCCAGCCCCTTTTGGTAAGGGCCCAGCTGTATGGCCCAGAGGGCCTTCGCCTCCAACCCAAGCTTTCTTTACCCTTCAGGCCTGCATTGCTTCTCTCCCTTGCTGATTTAATTTCATCTAAGTAGTCACTTTGTGGCTCCTGGAGTAATCTACAGTTAATTTGCATCTTCTTCTTCTTGTTTATCCCCCACCGTGCTTGCCAGGCTCTGGTTTAGGCCTTCAGTAAATCCCTGGTGATTTGATCTAAGCAGCCACTGCGGAACTCCTTCACTATGGTGTATTTACATTCTCTCCAGGGCTCAGTAATTCCAGGGGTCATGGGCAGCCCAGGATGGAGGGCCAGGCAAGGCAGGAGATGGAGAGGGCTTCTGGGAGAGGGAGCTAGGTGGGCCGTTGCCGGGCTCACCCCCAGGCTCCACTTTGAGCTTTTCCCTTAAGCCAACTGGTCAGAAGCAAACAGAATCAGGCAGCCTGCTTCCTCTGGCTTTTATTCTTTCCCCCACTAAGCCTCCTGTGGCAGCGGGGGCAGGGATGGCCCAGCTGGCAAGGAGTTGACATTTGGATTTGAGGGAGATTTCAAATCCATCTTTTGGAAACCCTTTCCTGGCCAGAGAGGACAACTTTCATCTTCGATCCTATTTGCCCCCTCTTCTATAGAAGAAGAGATAAAGCAGAATGTTAGAGCCATAAGAGGTCATGAATATTCCATGTCCCAAGGTCCCTCCAAGGTTGGACCTCCTCTGACCCAAGGCCCCTTTGTGATTGGACCTCCTCTGACCCACGGCCCCTCCAAAGTTGGACCTCCTCTGACCCAAGGCCCCTCCAAGGTTGAACCTCTTCTGACCCAAAGCCCCTCTGAGGATGGACCTCCTCTGTCCTAAGGCCCCTCCCAGCACTGACTTTAGTAGCACAAAGAACATGAGAAGTGAAAGGCACCTTTGAAAAGAATATAAACTTTGTGAGTGGAAAGGAACCATAGAGATCACTTATCGCAAGCCCCTCATTTTACAGATGAAGAGACTTAAGTCCTAGGAAGACGTCAGTAATTTCCCATGACCACATAGCTTTTCCAGTCCCAAGTCCAGGCTTCTTTCCATGACACCCCAGCAGGTATGTTGTTTCACATGAAGTCTTTACAAAGATGGACACAGCCCTAATTGGGGTCCCAAGGGGGTCTGCCTTTCCTAAAGCCTCTCCCACCCCACCCCCCCACCCCCCACCCCACCCCCAGCCACAAGGCCTTTTGGTCTTCAGTGATTTGTGACCCTCCTGCTCCTAAAATGTCTCCTGGGCCAGTTCATGTGGTCATGGCCTGGTACAGACAGAATTTGAACCCAGGATTCCTAACTCCAAGTTCAGTTCACTTTCTACCACAGCAGGCTTTTGTTTAAGGCCTGACACCTTAATGTCCTTCTTGTCTCTGGTCCTCAGTTGTACCATTACCAGGGAAGCCCTTTTCCCTCTCTTGTCTGCCATCTTCTCCTTTGTAAGATGAAAAGGCGTTGGCCCAGGCCACCTCTAAGACAGTGTTAAGCTCCCAGTCTTTGATCAACAACCCAGAGGCCTGACTCTGCTTAACAGCCTGTAATCAAGGGTGCTGTTCTATGCATGTGCTGGCAGCCCCTGCTTTGATTAGTCTGCAGGCATTCATGAGAAGCCAGGGCTCCCATCCCCCAGCTCACTCTCCTTCCTTCCCCGCCACAGCATTCCTGTCGCCCTTAGCCTGAGCAACAAGGATGCTCATTCTCCTAGGTCTGGGGGAAGAGGTCTCATTCTCATCTCCCTTCTTCTCTCCCCCCCATCCATCTGGTCCCCTTTATATTTGTCTGGCTGTCAAGGTTACCATAGTGACAAAGAAGGCTGGCCAGGGGCAAAACCAGGAAGGTTCATGAGATGGTAGTGTCCGTTGATTCCAGCCTCTGATCTTCCCTTAGGATCCTTCAGAGTTCTAGATGTAGATGTAGTTTCTACTAGATGTAGAAACCGAGGCAGAGTGCTTGCTTCCTTTCTGTCACGTAGGCAGTAGCAAAGGTCCTTCTTTGATTTCCAGTCATAGGGTCATAGATTTAGAGTCAGAGGGGGCCCTTTGAGATCATGGGGTCAACTTCCTTATTCTACAAGGAATTAGAGATGAGATATGAAGCCAGGTGTTTCCAAGTTTCCTAATCCCTTCTGTCCCATCCCTTCTCCATGCCTTCTCTTTACCTCTCCATACAACGGCCGAGCAATCCCTCTACCCCTTCCAGGCTTCAGAGGAGGGAATCTGGGCCTTTGGTGTCCCCCTGCCACTAACATCCCAGGGATAGGGGCTCGTTGTGGAAGAGGGAGCTGCGCTGGCAGCCTGCTTCTCTATTATGGCAAGACCCCTTCCCTTTGCTGGCTCAAAGAATAAAGATGGAAACTCCTAGCTCAGGAGATTGAGAGTTGGAAGGTAATTTAGAACACAGATCATTGAACATTAGAATTGAAAGGACGTTTTTTTTAAAAAGACTGTAAACCATTAGAACTGGAAGAAAAAAACCCCAAACCCTTTGAAATGCAGAATGCAGACTGTGAGGGCTGGGAGGGGCCTTAAAACATGGGACAGAGGCTGGTAGGAGTTCTACCTTTGTCCATTTCTTTCCCAGGTGACAATTGGCTACAGTAATCATTAGATATACTCAGATCCTCTTCCTTTCCTTCTGAATTTTTTCCCCTAGGATGGAATAGGATCTGCACCTGTGGTTTTGTCAGTATAGCAGGGATGGGGAACCTGCAGACTCAAGGCCACATGTGGCCCTCAAGTGTGGCCCTTGGACTGAATCCAAACGTGGCAGAACAGATCCATTTATTAAGGGGATTTTTTCTGTGAAGTTTGGATTCAGTCCAAGGGCTGCCCTTGAGGACCTAGAGGGCCACATGGGGCCTCAAGGCCACAGTTTCACCACCCCTGGTAGTGCTTTCTCTAGGTGGTCACGCTGTCCATGGATGCAGAGAGGTAACAACTCTTCTGTAACTTAAAGTCTTACAGATTTGCATTGAAGAGGGGGTGTGGCTAGGTGGTGCAGTGAATAGAGCACCCTGGAGTTAGGAGAACCTGAGTTCAAATATGACCTCAGACACTTAACACTTACTAGCTGTGTGACCTTGGGCAAGTCATTTAACCCAAATTGCCCTGCCTTCCCCCCTCCAAAAAAAAAGCAAAAAAAAAAAAAGAAAAGAATTGCATTGAAGGGCTCCATGACTTGGCCAGGATCTCACTGCCAGTATGGGTTAAAGGAAGGACTAGAACCTGGGTTTCCTGAAGCAGGTTGCTGTATGACCTTGAACTAGTCACTTTCCTTCCATGGGCCTCAGTTTCCTCCTCTGTAAAGTGAAGAGGGTTGGATTAGCTCTTCCAGCTCTAAATCAATGATCCTAGGTCCCTTGCCCTCCCTGGGCCTCAGGTTCCTCTTCTGTAAAATGAGCACGGTTAGAATAGCTAAGAGGCTCCTTCCAGTTCTAGATCCCAGGTCACCCTCTGAGGACCCTTTCATACTAGACCCTTCAGTGTTCAAAGCCCCCTCCCATCTTGGACATTTGGTATTTTCAGGTCCATTCTGGTTCTGGTGATCTGTGATTTTTCTGGAATTTCCAGGGCCACAAGTGAGGTCTGCTTCCCATTGGTCTGTCCCCCATTAGCTGCCCTGCCCCACTCCCCTGCTCATCTGTTCCCCAGCCTCAGCCCTAAGGCTCAGCAAACTCCAGGCGGCCAGAAGCAGCTGTGTTCAGCTTGGTTTGTGTCAAACCCCTCACTTCTACAGGCTCACTTGGTCTAAGCCAGCATTGTGCAAAGCTTGGAGAAACTAATGGGTTATTAGTGGGTGAGGCTTTTACTGTTAAAAATAGGCCGCCTCCTGCCGCCTTAGCCATGTTGGCGTTTAGTACTGTGATAATTCTTCTCTAAGGCAGCCAGTCCCTTGGCTGATCAGAACCCCCAGTCTGTTTTATCGATTGCACCAAAGGCCACTGGGTAGCATATGGCAGGTGTGATTCTGACCTTTCAGGAAGCAGAAAAAAGGAATGTGAGGGGAGATTGGCCCAGGGGGGTGGGGCCTCTGTTCAATCAGCCATCTGAATCTGACTGCAGTCATCCTCTAGCTACCTCATTGAAAGAACCAGTCTTCCTTGGCACTGTCCAAGTCTCAGACCCAAGACCAGCCGACAGCTGGCAGGATGCGAGCCATTTGTAACTTAACAGTGCTTTCCTAACAATATCCCTGTCAGGTTGGAAGAGTATGGACTGACTGTTGCCCCCATTTCACCAGTGAAGAAACTGGAAATCCAAGAGAGAAAGAAACCTGTTCCTTGGGAACCAGGTGCAGACCTGAAATTCTAGCCAGAGCTTCCAACACTAAGCAAACCAGATCCCCTTTTCAGGATATCATGATGCTCCTCATATCACATTCCTTACAGCAAGGTCATCTGGCTTTGGATGGCTCCTCAGTCCCATTGGGACTGTCAGAACTGGGAGGGGACTTAGCACAGGGAATGTCAGAGCTGGGAGGGGCCATAAAACAGGGGATGTCAGAGCTTGGAGGGGCCTTAGGACAGGGAATGTCAGAGCTGGGAGGGGATTTAAGACAGGGAGTGTCAGAGATAGGGAAGACCTTAGGACAGGGAATGTCAGAGCCAGGAGGGGCCTTAGAGATCATCTTGTATAGCTACATACTTAAAAAAAAAATTTTTATTTGTTTTTAGTTTTCAATATTCAATTAGATGGATTTAGGATTTGTTAAGCAGACAGACCCAAGAGTAGCTGTTAACAGTTCAGTGATCACTGGGCCAGAGGTCTCACCTAGGTGTCTCTGTTAGCTCTATGCTGGCATTTCTAGTCAAGACCTGAATAAAGGAGTAGATGGGAGAAGAAAGGGAAGGGAAGAAGGCAATGGGCATATTGTGTGTGTGTGAACGCAGCTGCTTCTGGCTACCTGGGGTCTGCTGAGCCTTAGG
>JAQQSV010002460.1:13647-27393 GCA_028646515.1 Pseudochirops corinnae
AGGACCCTTTCATACTAGACCTTTCAGTGTTCAAAGCCCCCTCCCATCTTGGACATTTGGTATTTTCAGGTCCCTTCTGGTTCTGGTGATCTGATTTTCTGGAATTTCCAGGGCCACAAGTGAGGTCTGCTTCCCATTGGTCTGTCCCCCATTAGCTGCCCTGCCCCACTCCCCTGCTCATCTGTTCCCCAGCCTCAGCCCTAAGGCTCAGCAGACCCCAGGTAGCCAGAAGCAGCTGCGTTCACACACACACAATATGCCCATTGCCTTCTTCCCTTCCCTTTCTTCTCCCATCTACTCCTTTATTCAGGTCTTGACTAGAAATGCCAGCATAGAGCTAACAGAGACACCTAGGTGAGACCTCTGGCCCAGTGATCACTGAACTGTTAACAGCTACTCTTGGGTCTGTCTGCTTAACAAATCCTAAATCCATCTAATTGAATATTGAAAACTAAAAACAAATAAAAATTTTTTTTTTAAGTATGTAGCTATACAAGATGATCTCTAAGGCCCCTCCTGGCTCTGACATTCCCTGTCCTAAGGTCTTCCCTATCTCTGACACTCCCTGTCTTAAATCCCCTCCCAGCTCTGACATTCCCTGTCCTAAGGCCCCTCCAAGCTCTGACATCCCCTGTTTTATGGCCCCTCCCAGCTCTGACATTCCCTGTGCTAAGTCCCCTCCCAGTTCTGACAGTCCCAATGGGACTGAGGAGCCATCCAAAGCCAGATGACCTTGCTGTAAGGAATGTGATATGAGGAGCATCATGATATCCTGAAAAGGGGATCTGGTTTGCTTAGTGTTGGAAGCTCTGGCTAGAATTTCAGGTCTGCACCTGGTTCCCAAGGAACAGGTTTCTTTCTCTCTTGGATTTCCAGTTTCTTCACTGGTGAAATGGGGGCAACAGTCAGTCCATACTCTTCCAACCTGACAGGGATATTGTTAGGAAAGCACTGTTAAGTTACAAATGGCTCGCATCCTGCCAGCTGTCGGCTGGTCTTGGGTCTGAGACTTGGACAGTGCCAAGGAAGACTGGTTCTTTCAATGAGGTAGCTAGAGGATGACTGCAGTCAGATTCAGATGGCTGATTGAACAGAGGCCCCACCCCCCTGGGCCAATCTCCCCTCACATTCCTTTTTTCTGCTTCCTGAAAGGTCAGAATCACACCTGCCATATGCTACCCAGTGGCCTTTGGTGCAATCGATAAAACAGACTGGGGGTTCTGATCAGCCAAGGGACTGGCTGCCTTAGAGAAGAATTATCACAGTACTAAACGCCAACATGGCTAAGGCGGCAGGAGGCGGCCTATTTTTAACAGTAAAAGCCTCACCCACTAATAACCCATTAGTTTCTCCAAGCTTTGCACAATGCTGGCTTAGACCAAGTGAGCCTGTAGAAGTGAGGGGTTTGACACAAACCAAGCTGAACACAGCTGCTTCTGGCCGCCTGGAGTTTGCTGAGCCTTAGGGCTGAGGCTGGGGAACAGATGAGCAGGGGAGTGGGGCAGGGCAGCTAATGGGGGACAGACCAATGGGAAGCAGACCTCACTTGTGGCCCTGGAAATTCCAGAAAAATCACAGATCACCAGAACCAGAATGGACCTGAAAATACCAAATGTCCAAGATGGGAGGGGGCTTTGAACACTGAAGGGTCTAGTATGAAAGGGTCCTCAGAGGGTGACCTGGGATCTAGAACTGGAAGGAGCCTCTTAGCTATTCTAACCGTGCTCATTTTACAGAAGAGGAACCTGAGGCCCAGGGAGGGCAAGGGACCTAGGATCATTGATTTAGAGCTGGAAGAGCTAATCCAACCCTCTTCACTTTACAGAGGAGGAAACTGAGGCCCATGGAAGGAAAGTGACTAGTTCAAGGTCATACAGCAACCTGCTTCAGGAAACCCAGGTTCTAGTCCTTCCTTTAACCCATACTGGCAGTGAGATCCTGGCCAAGTCATGGAGCCCTTCAATGCAATTCTTTTCTTTTTTTTTTTTTGCTTTTTTTTTGGAGGGGGGAAGGCAGGGCAATTTGGGTTAAATGACTTGCCCAAGGTCACACAGCTAGTAAGTGTTAAGTGTCTGAGGTCATATTTGAACTCAGGTTCTCCTAACTCCAGGGTGCTCTATTCACTGCACCACCTAGCCACACCCCCTCTTCAATGCAAATCTGTAAGACTTTAAGTTACAGAAGAGTTGTTACCTCTCTGCATCCATGGACAGCGTGACCACCTAGAGAAAGCACTACCAGGGGTGGTGAAACTGTGGCCTTGAGGCCCCATGTGGCCCTCTAGGTCCTCAAGGGCAGCCCTTGGACTGAATCCAAACTTCACAGAAAAAATCCCCTTAATAAATGGATCTGTTCTGCCACGTTTGGATTCAGTCCAAGGGCCACACTTGAGGGCCACATGTGGCCTTGAGTCTGCAGGTTCCCCATCCCTGCTATACTGACAAAACCACAGGTGCAGATCCTATTCCATCCTAGGGGAAAAAATTCAGAAGGAAAGGAAGAGGATCTGAGTATATCTAATGATTACTGTAGCCAATTGTCACCTGGGAAAGAAATGGACAAAGGTAGAACTCCTACCAGCCTCTGTCCCATGTTTTAAGGCCCCTCCCAGCCCTCACAGTCTGCATTCTGCATTTCAAAGGGTTTGGGGTTTTTTTCTTCCAGTTCTAATGGTTTACAGTCTTTTTAAAAAAAACGTCCTTTCAATTCTAATGTTCAATGATCTGTGTTCTAAATTACCTTCCAACTCTCAATCTCCTGAGCTAGGAGTTTCCATCTTTATTCTTTGAGCCAGCAAAGGGAAGGGGTCTTGCCATAATAGAGAAGCAGGCTGCCAGCGCAGCTCCCTCTTCCACAACGAGCCCCTATCCCTGGGATGTTAGTGGCAGGGGGACACCAAAGGCCCAGATTCCCTCCTCTGAAGCCTGGAAGGGGTAGAGGGATTGCTCGGCCGTTGTATGGAGAGGTAAAGAGAAGGCATGGAGAAGGGATGGGACAGAAGGGATTAGGAAACTTGGAAACACCTGGCTTCATATCTCATCTCTAATTCCTTGTAGAATAAGGAAGTTGACCCCATGATCTCAAAGGGCCCCCTCTGACTCTAAATCTATGACCCTATGACTGGAAATCAAAGAAGGACCTTTGCTACTGCCTACGTGACAGAAAGGAAGCAAGCACTCTGCCTCGGTTTCTACATCTAGTAGAAACTACATCTACATCTAGAACTCTGAAGGATCCTAAGGGAAGATCAGAGGCTGGAATCAACGGACACTACCATCTCATGAACCTTCCTGGTTTTGCCCCTGGCCAGCCTTCTTTGTCACTATGGTAACCTTGACAGCCAGACAAATATAAAGGGGACCAGATGGATGGGGGGGAGAGAAGAAGGGAGATGAGAATGAGACCTCTTCCCCCAGACCTAGGAGAATGAGCATCCTTGTTGCTCAGGCTAAGGGCGACAGGAATGCTGTGGCGGGGAAGGAAGGAGAGTGAGCTGGGGGATGGGAGCCCTGGCTTCTCATGAATGCCTGCAGACTAATCAAAGCAGGGGCTGCCAGCACATGCATAGAACAGCACCCTTGATTACAGGCTGTTAAGCAGAGTCAGGCCTCTGGGTTGTTGATCAAAGACTGGGAGCTTAACACTGTCTTAGAGGTGGCCTGGGCCAACGCCTTTTCATCTTACAAAGGAGAAGATGGCAGACAAGAGAGGGAAAAGGGCTTCCCTGGTAATGGTACAACTGAGGACCAGAGACAAGAAGGACATTAAGGTGTCAGGCCTTAAACAAAAGCCTGCTGTGGTAGAAAGTGAACTGAACTTGGAGTTAGGAATCCTGGGTTCAAATTCTGTCTGTACCAGGCCATGACCACATGAACTGGCCCAGGAGACATTTTAGGAGCAGGAGGGTCACAAATCACTGAAGACCAAAAGGCCTTGTGGCTGGGGGTGGGGTGGGGGGTGGGGGGGTGGGGTGGGAGAGGCTTTAGGAAAGGCAGACCCCCTTGGGACCCCAATTAGGGCTGTGTCCATCTTTGTAAAGACTTCATGTGAAACAACATACCTGCTGGGGTGTCATGGAAAGAAGCCTGGACTTGGGACTGGAAAAGCTATGTGGTCATGGGAAATTACTGACGTCTTCCTAGGACTTAAGTCTCTTCATCTGTAAAATGAGGGGCTTGCGATAAGTGATCTCTATGGTTCCTTTCCACTCACAAAGTTTATATTCTTTTCAAAGGTGCCTTTCACTTCTCATGTTCTTTGTGCTACTAAAGTCAGTGCTGGGAGGGGCCTTAGGACAGAGGAGGTCCATCCTCAGAGGGGCTTTGGGTCAGAAGAGGTTCAACCTTGGAGGGGCCTTGGGTCAGAGGAGGTCCAACTTTGGAGGGGCCGTGGGTCAGAGGAGGTCCAATCACAAAGGGGCCTTGGGTCAGAGGAGGTCCAACCTTGGAGGGACCTTGGGACATGGAATATTCATGACCTCTTATGGCTCTAACATTCTGCTTTATCTCTTCTTCTATAGAAGAGGGGGCAAATAGGATCGAAGATGAAAGTTGTCCTCTCTGGCCAGGAAAGGGTTTCCAAAAGATGGATTTGAAATCTCCCTCAAATCCAAATGTCAACTCCTTGCCAGCTGGGCCATCCCTGCCCCCGCTGCCACAGGAGGCTTAGTGGGGGAAAGAATAAAAGCCAGAGGAAGCAGGCTGCCTGATTCTGTTTGCTTCTGACCAGTTGGCTTAAGGGAAAAGCTCAAAGTGGAGCCTGGGGGTGAGCCCGGCAACGGCCCACCTAGCTCCCTCTCCCAGAAGCCCTCTCCATCTCCTGCCTTGCCTGGCCCTCCATCCTGGGCTGCCCATGACCCCTGGAATTACTGAGCCCTGGAGAGAATGTAAATACACCATAGTGAAGGAGTTCCGCAGTGGCTGCTTAGATCAAATCACCAGGGATTTACTGAAGGCCTAAACCAGAGCCTGGCAAGCACGGTGGGGGATAAACAAGAAGAAGAAGATGCAAATTAACTGTAGATTACTCCAGGAGCCACAAAGTGACTACTTAGATGAAATTAAATCAGCAAGGGAGAGAAGCAATGCAGGCCTGAAGGGTAAAGAAAGCTTGGGTTGGAGGCGAAGGCCCTCTGGGCCATACAGCTGGGCCCTTACCAAAAGGGGCTGGGTGACCTTGGGGGAGTCACTGGAGTTTACCGGCCTTGATTTCCTCAACTGTAAAACTGGGGGAAGGGGAGGAGAGGACCAGATGGACGATAAAGTCTTAGCCATTTAGAAATTGATAACCGAATTATTCATCCAGTACTATATGAAATTTGGAAAGCAGCTGGGGAATAAAAAATACAGAAGGTACTTAAGTGTTTGCAGGATTTTCAGCTCTGATTCTCCTAGTTCTGACATCCCTTATTCTAAGACCCCTCCAGCTCTGACATCCTCTCTTCTAAGATCCCTCCCAGCTCTGACATTCCCTGTCCTAAGGGCCCTCCTAGCTCTGATCTTCACTGTTCTAAGGGCCCTCCTAGCTCTGATCTTCACTGTTCTAAGGGCCCTCCCAGCTCTGACCTTCTCTGTTCTAAGGGCCCTCCCAGCCCTGATCTTCCCTGTTCTAAGGGCCCTCCCAGCTCTGACACTCTCTGTTCTAAGGGCCCTCCCAGCTCTGATCTTCCCTGTTCTAAGGCCCCTCCCTCCTCTGACCTTCCATGTTTTAAGGGCCCTCCCAGCTTCTCTGTTCTAAGGGCCCTCTGACCTTGTGATTCGCAGTGCCCCCTCCCCTTTGACCCATTACCCACTAGGTCCCAAAGTCTGTTTTTCTCCCCTGCAGGAACCCAGGAGGTCTCTTATCAGCTGGTTAGCCCCCTCCCTGGCTATGGGTGGAATTTTCCAAGGCTCTAACACAGAAATGACCCAAGCAGTAAGAGTCTATTCTGTACACAGAAGCCATGCCAATAAGCCCCACTGTCTTATTAGGATTATTAAGTAACTCAAAATTAGGACCATTGGACAGAATTGGGGGCCTGTTATTATGGCTTTTTCCTAATCCATCTCACAAAGGCTGTTTTCTAATCTGTTCTCGGGTTAATGTGCATAGCACAGTGTTCCTCTATTTGTAACAGCTTTAGTGCAAGCCTAGCAACACTATTATTTCTGTCCGTCTAATGTAAGGCAGCCGAGGCAGTGCATCCTGCAATTAGACATGCAGGGGCCTCATTAGCCGCCCTTGAGCGCCACTGCTTCTGAAGAACCCTGTGGCACAAAAGTGCCTGGACAGAATGCAGCCCAGCATCATTCACAAGTGGCTAAATTGGACAAGGCCGAGTCCTTTCAAGGGCTGCGTGGGCCACTGGCCAGGTCTACAGCTCTGGGGCTGCTGAAGCCCACTCTTCCCAAGCCTTCCTTAATGAAGGTCACTACAAATTCAAGCAAACTGACCTGCCAGGGCTGTCCAATTCACAGAGGAGAGCCTGGAATTGGGAGGGACCTAGAATGGAGATGGCACTGAAGAACACAGACCATCAGACCTGAGAAGATCCTTGGAAAACCCCATAATGTGTAGGCTGGGGAGACCTTACAATATAGAATGCCAGTCCTTGCAGGCATTTTAGAACAGAGAATGTAAGAGGTGGGAGGGCCCTCAGAACATAGAATGGCAGAGCAGGAAGAGCTACTGGCAGCTCGAAATTAAGGCCCTGTGCATAAAATTTAGTGAGGCTTTCTGAGTGACAACACAGGAAAGCCCCACTAACCCAGGTGAACAATCGTTTGGAGACAGACTCCCTTAGGAAAAACAAAAGAAGATTTGCAAATATAAATGAATGATATAAAGACTATTTTCAGGGGGCAGGATGGGAGAGTTGCCCCCAAGTTATCCTAAGCAGGAGGCAGGCAGAGGAGCATTAGTCCTATTGGGTACCAGTTCTGGTTGCAAGGCCTTGGACAAGTCACTTCTGGGATAACAAGGCCTGACCAGCCAAATCACAGAGCTATACTAATAAATAATATTCTCAGGGCACTTATCTGGGTATCATAAAATTCAGCAGCTGGAAGAGACCCCAGGGTTGGGCCATCCTGTCCAACTGCCTGTCCAGTGTTGGAAACCCCATCACAACATCCCAGACCAGTGACTACTAGACTCTACTTTAAGGCCACTTCTTCATTATTTCTCAAGATACTTCATTCCACCCTTGGATGCTCTAATTCGTAAGGGCATAGATCTAGAATCAGAAGAGTCCTGAGATGCCATGAGTTCAGGTCAGAGGAGGAAACTGAGGCAAAATGCTCACCCAAAGTCAGAATCGTAGAACTAGATCTAGGAAGGGTTTCAGAGAAGAAAACAGAAGCCAAGGGAAGTGAGAAAATTTGCCAAAGGCCACAGAGAGGATCCTAGAGCTTTACACATTATTCCATCTGATCCTTACAATAATCCTGTAGAATAGATGTTATGATTAGCCCCATTTTACACAGGAGCATAGTGGGGCCAACAGAGGTCAGGTGACTTGGTCAGGGTCAGAGAGTCAGTAAACATCTGAAGCCAGTATAATGAGTTGCTAAGTTATTTACAAACATCTCTGGCTTCTATGCCCAGTCTTCAAATGGCATGATTTTGAGGTCCTTCCCCATTTTGTCAGCCTCCTTGAGATGAAACCAAGTTTGTCAGTATTCTTCCTAAAATGGCAGATCTAGGATTGGTGTTCTTGCCCAAACACTTCAATTCCATTCAGCACACATCTTAAGCACCCCCGTGGCTCTCTCTCTCTATTCCTTAACTCTAGCGGCCCTGGCATCTTTAGGAAATCAGGTGGACCCAAGAAAACTCTTTCAGCACTGGCTACTGCTATACTTGGCAAGGATCAAGGTTGGCAGTTCTCCCTGTTCCCAGGTGTCTTTCCTACCCTAACTGCACCACCTTTCACATAAAGGCCCAGTGTCCAGGTACCTTAGTTTGGTATCTTTATGCCTTTCCAAGAGACAACACAGCCCTGAGGCAGCTTGGGGTTTTGCTCTGCCAATGATTACAGGGCGGAGTAGGTGGGGGAAGGGAGGAAATCAGAGTCCAATTTTTCTATTCCTGCCTTGCCCCCACCCCAAAAACCCTAAGAGAAGGAGGGCTAAAGCTATGGTAGCCCTGAAGTCAGACTCCAAGTGTCTGAAGCAATTTAGGATCAGGGAAAGTTCTTGATTGACTGGCTGGCACCGGGAGTGAGAAGACCTGGGATGAAGTCTTTGGCCTCTAACTCACTGTGTGATGTTAAATATAGCACTTCTTCTCTCTGGGCCTCAATTCCCTAATCTGTAAAATAAGAGGTTTCTCTAAGGTTTCATCTAATTCTACTGTCCTGTGTTCAATGTCCCGAGTGCTGCCCGCATTCCCAGACTGACATTCCAACGTCTCTTCTTGTTCTCACATTCTATATTCAGCTTGTGTTATGGTGATGAGGGTGAGAGATTTGGGAGGAAGAAGACCTAGATTCAAACTGTGTGACCATGAGCAAGTCACTTGCCCCTTGAATCTATTTCCTCAGCTCTAAAACAAGGAGAATGGCTTAGAAGGTCTCTAGGGTCTCTTCTAACGGCAGCTAGGTGGTGCTGCAGTGGATAAGGTCCTGGGCCTGGAGTCAGGAAGACTCATCTTTCTGAGTTCCAATCTGGTCTCAGTCACTTCCTACCTGTGTGACCCCAGGCAAGTCACTTCACCCTGTTTACCTCAGTTTTCTCAATTGTAAAATGGGTTGGAAAAGGAAATGGCAAACCATTCCAGAATTTCTACCAAGAAAACCCTAAACAGAGGGTCAGACACAACTGAAATATAACTGAACAAGGTCTCTTCTGCCTACAGAGGCCACTAGGTGCACCACAGTGCAGAGAACTGGGTCTGGAGTTAGGAAGAACTGAATTCAAATCCAGCCTTAGACAGGTCCTAGCTGTGTGACCCTGGGCAAATCACTTTACCTGATTGCCTCAGTTTCCTCAACTGTAAAATGGAGATAATAATAGCATCTTCCTCCCAAGGTTGAGATAATATTTGTATAGTGTTTAGCACAGTAAGTGCTTAAATACTAGTTTCCTTCCTTCTAGTTCTAGGTTCATTATCCTATGATCTTGGGCCTTAGCTTCCTCATCTCTAAAATTCGGGGGTGGGGGAGGAGATGGAGACAGAGAGAGAGTGAGTGAGTGAGTGAGAGAGAGAGAGAGAGAGAGAGAGAGAGAACAGAAGGTTGGACTAGATGTCCCCTGGAATCTCTTCCAGCTCTAGACCTATAATTTTATGGTCTTATGTGTGACCTTGGTCTAGTCATGCCCTCTACCTGGGCCTTAGTTTCTTTCCTTTTCTGTAAAATGAAGGGGTTGACTGGATGACCTCTGAGTGCCCTTCAAGCTCCAGATCCAATAATCCTGTAATTCAATTCAATTCAATTCACACTTTGTTTTGCTTTTTTTTTTTTGGAGGGGGGAAGGCAGGGCAATTTGGGGTTAAATGACTTGTCCAAGATCACATGGCTAGTGAGTGTTAAGTGTCTAAGGCCATATTTGAACTCAGGTCCTCCTGATCTCAGGGCTGGTGCTCTATTCACTGTGCCACCTAGCTGCCCCTAAATTCACATTTTTAGTTAAGCATATACCAAGAGATTAGTACTGGGCTTTGAAAGGGCTACAATGGTGAAAAGGGCTATAAAAAAGAGCTAGGAAGAGGGCCCACTGAGGTAGGACATCAGTCTAATGGTACCGGCAATAATGAGTAAAGCTGAGTAAAGCAGTTCCGATGGAACAGAGAATGTATGACAGGGTACAGTATCAAAGAAGACTAGAAAGGAAATCTGGGGTCAAATTGGGAAGGCCCTTCAATGCCAGGTCCACTTGGGCTTTATCTTTACAATGATAAGGAGACATGAAAAGTTTCCTAGCAGAAGAGTAAATGTGACTAGACCTGTGCCTTAGGAAGATTATTTGGGTACCTGTCTGGGTACCTGAAAAGGAAGAGCCTTGAAGCAGAGAGAACATGTAGAAGACTACGCCAATAGGTTAGGAAAAAGGTGATGAGGGTAGAAATTGGCCAGCCGGACTTGACTGGGTTTGGCAACTGTTTAGATGGGGCGAGTGAGAGATACAGATGACTGCCAGGCTTTTTGACACTGAAGGTCTAAGAAGAGCTTAGAATCAAAAATAGCAACAGTGATGCTGAGAGGACAGGCATATTGAAGACTAAGATGGAGGTCAACCTTGGTCAAGATGAGTTTGAGGTGCCAGCAAGATCAGCCAGGTGAAGCTGGGCATGGAGGGCTGGAACTCAGAGGGAAAACTGGGCTGAATAAGAGAGATATTGGAGCCATATACAAAGAGGTGCTAATTGGAAGTGGTAGAAGCAGATGAGACGGCCAAGGGAGGTATTGCAGAAAAAGAAATGGGCTATGGCCAAAGCCCCAGGGGATGACAAAGCAATCAAAGAACCCTAAAAGGAGTAGTTAAATGGGTGGGAATGGAAGCAAGACACAACTAAAATGGAGGAAAAAAAAATTATCCAACCAAACACAAAGGGGGAGATGGGCTGACAGTGTCAAATGCTGCAGAAACACTCCAGAGCGTGAGAACTCAGAAGAGGCTATCTTCCAACAACAGCATGTACTTACCAAACACCTGTTATGTGCCACACTGGCAATACAAAGTCAAAGAAAGGGGCCAGGTGATAGGGAAGATGGTGGGGAAATGGTTTTTCTCAAATGCCTCCAGCCTCAGAAAAAGAAATTATATAGCAGATATAGGGCCTGGGCCTGAGATTTCATTGGTAGAGGGAACCTCTCCTACCATTGTAAACTGGCACCTTCTCTGCAACTCTCAGTCTTAGAAAGTTGTCTAGAACATTGAGAAGTCAAGTGACTTGTCCAGGGTCACACAAGGGTCTTCTCCATTTCAAGACAAACTCTACTACCTGTTATATCATGCTGCTGCTCTCAAATATAGAGTAATTAAAGCTGAATCCAAAAGGTAAGGAGGCAGGGAAAAAATCCTTGGAAATACCAAAGGAGAATTTAAATATTTAGAGGTCCCATTCAGCATCTCTACCCTCAAACAAATGCACCCCACACATCCAGTACTGGCAACGAAAGCAATCTCACAGGCTTATGCTTTAGGCTGCGGCAGTGTGGGTCTCTATAAGGTACCCCCACCACAGTGACTTTACCTAAAACTCTACCTCACTTCACCCCCACAGACAGTGAGTCCTTCCACCCAGACATGAAGGAAAAGGAAAGCAACTGGGGGGAGGGGAGGAATGTAGAAGTGTAGAACACAGCCCAAAATGGCTACAGAGGAAAGGAATGAGCATGCCCAAGGGAAAGGACTGAGAAAGCCAGCTGGGGCTAGGCCCCATTCTCAGGAGTTAACCTGGGTAAGAGATCAAAGATACTAACCTTTGGATGGATCTATATAGCAATAGAAGTGGAAGGGGCCAGAGAATGAAGAGGAAAACTCAAGGTTGGCCAATTGGGAATACAAGAGAAAGGTTGACAATCCAAGAAGAAAGATTGAGTTAAAATCTAGTAGTTCATAAGCAGATCGACCAACAGAAAGTGTTTCATGAAGACAGAAGGAAAATGAGCAAAAACTCAGACACAACTCAGAGAGGCCAGAAGACTGTACACACAAGCATTATATAATGAAGGGAAAAGAACCAACATGTTCCGAGAAAAACAAGAATTTAGTAGGCTCCCCAGGGATCACGGAACAATAGCAAGAAACTCCAGAATGGTTCAAATGAGAAATAAAAGTTTTAAAAGAAGATGTTAGAAATGAAATTGGGTCAGAAATCTAAGCTCTCAACATAGAATTTCTTTTTTAAAGACAATAGAATATAGAACTTAGAGGACACCATGGATAATCTCTCCCAAAAAGGTAGAGGCTCTGATGAGAGAACAACGAAATTTGGAACACAAAAATACTAAAGTTGAAGAAAACTTGGCAGAAGAGACACTCAGAGGAGATGACAATTTGAATGGATTCTATCCATGCCAAAGTGATCGACCTTGAAGGCCTGTGGGCAAAGAGATCATTTAAGGATTATGAGTCTCCCAGAAGAAGACAACACAAAACAACTTGAATATCAAACTGCAACAAATAAATATTACAAGTAAATGGCTTCTGGATACAGACAATAAAGCACTAATTGTCTAAACTCAAGGATCATCCACGGAAAAAACCTACAAGATATAACACAGAAATATATTTGAATGGTCTTCAATTTGGATAACTCCAAAGACAAAGAGTGTAACCCACCTGTCCCTGCCCACGTGTCTATGCAACTGCTCTCTCCTATATTCAGCACAGGAGATCTGCCCAACATTCTGGAGGCCTTTCTAACTTTTTTCTGCTATCATAGATATACCAGTGAAACACCTGGGTTGTCTCCCTGGCATTCCTCACTTTCTCCATATGATCAGTTCATCTGTTTCTTCTAGCACACATTTCCCTGATGACATACTGTTCTTACTTGAAGTTCCTCATTGGTTTAATGTCACAGCCCACCATGTGCCTCTCTCCATTGCCCTTGGTGTGATATTCATCTCTAGGTCTTTCAAGATTGTTGTGTTTCATGCCTGGAAGCCATGTGACATCACCAACAAAATGCTGGTATGGAAAGGGTGGATGGTCAACAGAATTGTCTACAGAATAAATTGGGGGTTTTAGAACTTCCACTGGGCTTCTCCAACTTGTCCATTTGTCCAGAGTGATAGACAAGCTCTTTAGCTTTAGCCATCCAACTACATGTCACAATTTGGGCAAGAGACAATCTTTGGCCTCTTGTTTTTTTTTTTTTTTCCAGGGTGGATGGTCAAGCTAAAACTTTTCAAGGAGTTATGGCTTTCTTCCAGGAGGCTCTGTTACGTTCTTACAAGGATGATACCCTCATTGACAGAATGGAAAGGGACTGAGCATTAATTTAGTGCACTGTGCTAAGCACTTTACAAATGTTACCTCGTTTGATCCTCATAATGACACTGGGAGGGAGGTGCTGTTATGATCCCCATTTTACAGATGAGGCAGAGGTGAAGTGACTTGCTCAGTCACACAGCTAAATGTCTGAGTCTGGATATTCCTGACTCCAGGCCCAGTACTCTATCCACTATACCACCTAGCTGTCTCTTCAGACAGGAACATCTGGAAGAAATCCATTCATAGGGAATTCCTTTTCCACTTGCACTCTGGGTTGGATCTCCTCCATCATAATGATGAATACCAATGGGGAGCATACAGTTTCCTCTTCTAGGCTTTCCATGAGGATCCCTTACAGAACACATTTATTTCTGTTTTATTTTTTGAGTAATTTTGAATGATTTTGACGGGGCTGCAGAAAGGAATGCAAAAAGCATTTATTAAGTGCTTACGGTATGCCAGGCACTGGGCTAAAGCACTAGCATAAAGAAGGGCAGACTCTGTCCTCAAGAAGCTTATACTCTAAGGGGGTTAGAACTCTTGGAAGAGTTGGAAGAGAGCCCTTAAGGATGCCTTTTGCTTTACCAAATCAAATGCTTCCCTTATAACTAATAAGGCCAGTGCGATCTGGTATTGTCAATTACATGATGGTATGGGCTTCTACTGCTTGTGAAAAAAGCCCTCATGCATATGCATGTGGGGATGATTCTTGTGGAAATTATATAGATGGAAAAATAGGCGCATAGGTCAGTAGTTCTCCATATTTTTCTCTCTTTTCTGGTATTGACAAAATCTGAGATTATTTTTTCCTCACTATTTTGAA
>JAQQSV010002461.1:0-27347 GCA_028646515.1 Pseudochirops corinnae
ATATTACTGTTACTTTTTTTTTTCTTTTGCCATTTGAGTTAGTCTATTTCTTAAGGTGTTATTTTCTTCAGTGTATTTTTGGGTCTTGTTTAGCAGGCTGTTGACTTGCTTTTCATGATTTTCTTGCATCATTCTCATTTCTCTTCCCAATTTTTCCTCTACTTCTCTTACTTGATTTTCAAAATCTTTCTTGAGCTACTCCAATCAGTTCATATTTTTCTTGGAGGCTTTTGATGCAGGAGTTCTGACTTTGCTGTCTTCCTCCTGCTCCATGCCTTGATCCTTTTTGTCCCCAAAAAAGGATTCTGTGGTTTGTTTGTGCTTCCTGTGATTGCTCATATTGCTAGCCAATTACTTGACCCTTGAGCTCTTTGCCACAGTAGAACTCTGCTTCCAGAATGGAGAGAGCTTTGTCCCAAATTGCTGGGGTTTTTGTAGTTTCCGGAGCTATTAGGAGGGTGCCATCTCTCCAGGTACCACAAGCTCTGACTTACTGGTCACGTGCCCCAGGACCACCACCCAAGACCATAATCCAGATCCAAGCAGGTTAAAGCAAGAGCGATTCCCCTCTGAATGGTCGCTTGGACCCCCTAAATCTGTAGCTCCTGAGGTAGTCATGTGGCATAGCCGCGAAAGCCTGACCCAGTTCTTCTGTCTCTCCCTCCTTCCCCCCCCAATCCAACACAGTTCCACACTAACCTTTTACTTTGGCGTTTATGGGTTGAGAAATCTGGAAGCCGCCACAGCTGCTGATTATTCACTCTCCTGAAGTCTGCTCTGGCTGCTGCTGGTTGGGGCCTCCCTGTGGCTGGAACCACGAGGCTCCTGTGGGACTGTGATCAGCTTCCAGTGTGCTGCTATAGACTTCTCCTGTTGGCTTGCCAATTGCCTTCAGCGGGAGATTTGTTTCTCTTTGTCACTTTGCGGGTTCTGTAGCTTTAGAATTTGTTTAGAGTCATTTTTTTAAAGGTATTGGAATTGTTTGGAGCTGGAGCCCACGCCAAGTTTGTGTTTCTACTCCACCATCTTGGCTCTGTTCCAGTAGCTTTTGTTTTTTTAAGAGGCTTAAAGCAGGCTTTATTTTTTTTTTATATTTATTTTAGTTTACAACATTCAGTTCCACAAGTTTTTGAGTTCCAAATTTTCTCCTCCTCCCTCCTCACCCCCCCCATGGCGGCATGCAATCTGATATAGGTTCTACATGTACCTTCACATTAAACATTAGTCAAGTTGTAAAGGAGGATTATAACCAGTGAAATGACCAAGAAAGAAGAAACAAAACAAAACAAAATGAAAAAGAGCAAGTAGTTTGCTTAAATCTGCATTCAGATTCCGTAATTCTTTCTCTGGATGTAGATAGCCTTTTCCATCATGAGTTTTTTGGAGTTGTCTTATAACCTCGCATTGCTGAGAAGAGTCCAGTCTATCAGAGTTAGTCATCACAGATACAACATGTCTGTAATTGTGTACAATATTCTCCTGGTTCTGCTCCCCTCACTCTGCATCAGTTTATATAACTCTCTCCAGGTTATTATGAAGTCCGTCTGCTCCTCATTTCTTATAGCACAATAGTATTCCATTACATTCACATACCCCAATTTATTTAGCCATTCCCCAATTGAAAGGCATCCCCTCAATTTCCATTCCTTGTTACCACAAAAAGAGCTGCTATAAATATTTTTGTACATGTGGGCCCTCCTCCCATTTGTATGATCTCTTTGGGATACAATCCTAGATGTGGTATTGCTGGGTCAGAGGGTGTGCACATTTTTATAGCCCTTTGGGCATAGTCCCACATTGCTTTCCAGAATGCTTGACTCAGTTCACAACTCCAAGAAGTGAGTAGCTTTGCCAGCCTCCCTCTGGTGATCCCACAATCCTATCTTGCAATTTCAACAGCTCTGAGTTTGAGGAGATAGGGTTGGAAGGTGCTGCCAATGAGGAGAAAAGAGCCTTCCCAGAAGATTTTTAAGGAAAGAAAACAGCTGATCTGCCAATCATTGGTTGAAGGGCAGTGACCATTTTTCCTTTGTCTTTGGAAGAAGTAGCCAATCCCAGTGGAGATAGCACTGAACTTGGCAAGGTGGAGGATCAGCACTTGAATGTTAACTCTGCCATTTATAATATGGGACATCCGGCAGGTCCTGATAACCTCTCTAAGCCACAGTTTTCTTATCTGTGAAATAAGATGTTAGATGTTAGACTAGATGACCTCTGAGGTCTCTTCCAGCTTAAAGTCTATGAACCTATGAGTCTGCTCCTTATTAAATGCCTTTTGAGTTCAGTGGAATGTGTATTGTGTCCTCCTTGTTCACATGTCCTCTCCTTTTATTCACCACCTTCTTGTTGGGCATCCCAGAGAAGTCAGTTAGTGATCACATCTCTCCTTTTCTTTCCATCTCTTGACTCCCCACTTCCCTTTGACATAGTCTCAAGCATAGCTGCCACAGAAAGATAGATTAGAGAGGAAGAAGGAAGGAGGGCCACCGAGACAACCCAGCTCCCTGACCCCGGGCTCCACTTCCTTCTCCCCATCTAAGAGACATACTACCCATACAGAGGCTGTTGACTGATAGAGAGTGCTCACAATGACTGAAACTTGCAGATAATAATTTTTTTATTTTGAAGTGTTCAGACTCAGCTTTTTAGAGATACACACTACAGGAAAAAAAAAAACCTGAGCTGGGAATTAGAACTTAAAGCCCTTAGATTGTGGCAGGTGCTTTGTTTTGGTGGCCCTAGCCAGCTATAAGTTGTCATCAGTTGATAGGTTAAAGGAGATATTCTATTCCTTATCTTTGAAATAAGTTATTAAACATAGCAAAAGTTATATAGAATAGGACAAAATTTAAAAGAAGTTAATAATCTTTTTTTTTTTTATCAGTATCGAACTGTTACTTTATTTTATTTTACAAAAAGGTAGGAAGGGAGAAGGTAGGGACAGGGAGAGGAGATAGTAGTATAGTCCTGAGAGGCCAGTGATAGAAAGTTGAAGGGGGCGGGGCTTGGGGAGAACTTGGACAGAAGGGCAAGTGTTTTTGATCTGAGTGGATGAGAGTTATCTTTGTATCCTTACTGTCTGGAACACTGGCTTATGTAAAGTAGGTGCTTAAGAAGTGTTTATTGAATTGAAGATGATACAGTGTACTAAGTTCCATTTCAACAACAATCAAAAATGTCATTTGAGCTCATTAAAAAATTTTTGTTTGTTGTTGTTACATTTTTAGTTCTGAGTTGGCTCCTTTGTTCCCTCCTAACCCAGCATTAGAGAAGGACATTTGATATAGCTATGTATGTAGAACCATATGATACATACTTCCACATATCAGTTATTTTTCTGGAGGTGGATAACATTTTCCTTTTTAAGTCTTATGTAGTTGATTTGAATGTTCATATTACTCAGAATAGCATAGTCATTTACAGTTACTCTTGGAACAATATTACTGTTACTGTATACAACATTCTCTTGGTTCTGCTCGTTTTACGCTGCATTATTTTATGGAAGTCTTTCCATGTTTTTCTAAAATTAACCTACTCATCATTTCTTATAGCACAGTAGTATTCCATCACATTTTCATACCACAACTTAGCCATTCCTCAATTATGGATATCCCCTCGATTTCCAGTACTTTTCTGCCACAAAGAGAGCTGCTGTAAGTATTTTAGAACATATGAGTTCTCTTCCTTTTTCCCTGATCACTTTGGGAAAGAGACCTAATAGTGATATTGCTGGGTCAAAAGGTATAGACAGTTTTATAATTTTTTGGACATAATTCCAAATTTGGATCAGTTGACAATTCTACCAACTGCATATTAGTGTCTCCATTTTTTCACCTCCCTTCCAACATTTGTCATTTTATCTTTTCTATCATTTTAGCCAATCCGATAGATGTGAGATGGTATCTCAGAGTTGCTTTAGTTTACATTTCTGTAATCAATAATGATTTAGAGCATTTTTTTTCACAAAAATATGTATGGCTTTGATTTCTCCTTCCAAAAACATCCAGTTCATATCCTTTCACCATTTATCAATTGGAGGATAACTCATATTCTTATAAATTTGACTCAGTTCTCTGTGTATTTGAGATATAAGGTCTTTATCAGAAAAAAACTATCTATAAAAATCCTCTTACCCCTCCCCCCCATTTTCTGCTTTCTTTCTGATCTTGGCTACATTAGTTTTATTTGTATGACACCTTTTTTAATTTAATGTAAACAAAATTATCCATTTATATTCTACAGTGCTCTCTATCTCCTATATATAAATCTGGTAGGTAATGTGTTCCATGCTCTACTAATTTACCTATAATATCTCCCTTTATGTGTAGGTTATGTATCTGTTTTGATCTTATCTTGGTAAATGGTGTAAGATACTGATCTATACTTACTTTCTGCCAGACTGTGTTGCAGTTTTCCAAGCAATTTTTACTAAATAGTGAGTTATCGGTAAAACTTAGATCTTTGTATTTATGAAACGTGAGTTTACTATAATCACTTACCACTCTGTATTATATAGTTATTCTGTTCCATTGTCCCACCATTCTATTTCTTAGATAATTAATAATAATCATCATCATAATAATTATCATAATAAATGATAATTACTGCCTTGTAATACATTATAAGATTTGATACTGCTAGATTTCTTTCCTTTCCTTTTTCCCCCATTAATTCCTTTGATCTTGACTTTTTGTTCTTTCAAATGAATTTTGTTATTTTTTTCTAGCTCAATAGATTTTTTTTTTTTTTTGGTATTTTAATTGGGATGACACTAAATAAGTAAATCACCTTAGGTAGAATTGTCATTTTTATTTTATTGGTTTACAATGAATATTTTTTTTCAATTATTTAAATCTGACTTTGTTTCTATAAAAAGTGTTTTATAATGAAGTTCATATAGTTCCTGGGTTTGTGTTGGCAGGTATATTACCAGGTATTTTATGTTTTCCATGATTATTTTAAGTGGAATATCTTGTGTTGTGGGACTTTGTTGGTGATTGTGGGACTTTGTTGGTGATAACAGAAATGCTAATGATTTCTGTGGGTTTATTTTATATCTTCTTACTTTGCTAAAATTATTGTTTCAACTTTTTTTTTAGTTGAATCTCTAAGATTTTCCAAGTATATCATCAGGATAAATCAGCAAAAAGAGATAGTTTTATTTCCTTGTTGCCCATTCTGATTCCTTCAGTTTCTTTTTCTTTTCTTATTCCTATTGCTAGCATCTCTAGTACAGTGTTGAATAGTATTGGTGATAATGGTGCTTGTTTCACTCCTGGTTTTATTGGAAAGGCTATCATATTCCAGTTAGAAATAATGCTTGCTGATAGTTTTAGGTAGATGTTTTATCATTTTAAGGAAAAATCCTTTTATACCTATGCTTTCAAATGTTTTTTAATAGGAATGAGTATTGTATTTCTTCAAAAGCTTTTTCTACATCTCTTGATATAATTATATGATTTTTGTTATTGTTATGGTCAATTATGTTAATTTTTTTCCTTATATTGAACCAGCCCTGTATTTTTGGTATAAATCCCACTTGGTCACAATGTAATAATCTTTGATATACTTTGCCATAGTCTCTTAGCTAGTATTTTATTTAGGATTTTTGCATCAAAATTCATTAGTGAAATTGGTCTATTATTTTCTTTCTCTGGTTTTGTTCTTCCAGCTTTAGGTAACAGCACTGTATTTGTTTCATAAAAGGAGTTTGGTAGGACTCCTTTGCTTATTATCCCAAATAATTTTTTAGTATCAGAATTGGTCTTTAAATATTTGGTAGAATTAACTTATACATCCATCTGATTCTGATGCTTTTTTCTTAAGAAACTCATTTATGGCCTGTTCAATTATTTTTTTCTAAAATTTTTCTAAAATAAGTTTTCAAAAATTTATTTAGATATTCTATTTCTTCTATTAAACTGGGCAGTTTATGTTTTTTGTAGGCATTATTCCATTTCAATTAAATTGTTAAATTTATTCCCATATAATTGGGCAAAATAACTGCTAATAATTGTGTTCAGTTTTATTAACCTCACCTTTAATTTTCAGAATTTCCAACTTGGTGATTAATTGGGAATTTAAAATTTGTTGTTTTTTCCTAGTTTTTATTTTTTAATTACATATCCAATTCATTGATTTGCACCTTCTCTGTTTTATTGATATAAGCAATTAAAGATCGAAATTTTCCTCTGATTACTGCTTTTGTTGCATTCTATAAGTTTTGGTATGTTGTCTTATTATTATCATTCTCTTTAATAAAATTATTGTTTCTACCATTTATTCTTTGGCCTATTCATTCTTTAAGATCGGGTTATTTATTTTTCAATTAATCTTTAATGTCTTTTTCCATGGTCCTTTATTAAATGTTACATTTATTGTATTATGATCTGAAAAGCATGCATTTAATACTTTTGCTTTTCTGAATTTGACTGTAAGGTTTTTATGCCCTTATATATGGTCAGTTTTTGTAAAGGTACCATATACCACTGAGAAAAAGGTATATTTCTTTCAATTCCCACTGCATTCTCTTCAGATGTCTGTCATATCTAGCTTATCTAATATTCTAATATCCATAGCCTTGACTTCTTATTTATTTTTTTGGTTAAATTCATCTATTTCTGAGAGGAAGAAGGTTGAAGTCCTTCACTATTATAGTTTTACTATCCATTTTCATTTGTAATTTATTTACCTTTTTTTTCATAAATTTGAATGTTATAGCATTTGGTGCATATATATTTAGTATTGATATTACTTAATTACCTCTGATAACTTTTAACATAATGAATGTAGTTTCCCTGCTTGTCTCTTTTAATTAAGTCTATTTTAGCTTTTACTTTGTCTTAGATCGTGATTGCTATTCTGGCTTTTTTTTACATCAACTGAAGCATGATGAATTCTACTCCAGACCTTTATTTTGACTCTGTAGATGTCTCTCATTTTTAAATGTGTTTCTTGTAAACAACATATTGTCAGGTTCTGGTTTTTAATTCATTCTACTATCCATTTCTGTTTTATGGCTGAATTCATCCAATTCGCATTCAAATTTATGATTACTAGTTGTATATTTCCCATCATCCTATTTTCCTACACAGTTTATCCTTTTCTTTTTCTTTTTACTCTATCCTTCCTTGAAAGTCTAATTCACTTTTTTCCTTAAATTTTAAAATTTTTTGTTCCTTAAATAATATTTTGTTTTTTTCCCAATTACATGCAAAAATAATTTTTTTAAGTTTTGAGTTCAAATTCTATACCTTCCTTTCTCCTTTCCCTCCCCTTCCTGAGATGGTAAGCAATCTGATATACATGTGCAATCTTATATTTCTATAGTCTAATTTACTTGAAGACCACTGCCTCCCTAATGCATACCTTTCTGATTCTCCCTGCCCACCCTCCTATTCTTTTGCCATTCTATTTCTCTTTAAGTTAAGAAGAATTTTGTATGCAGCTCTATCTCTCTGTACATATGTATATATGTGTATATGTTTTTCCTTCTTTAACCCAGTTCTGATAAGAATAAGGTCAAGCTCATTTTAAAGCACACTATTCCCAGTCAAGGTAAGTTTCATTTTTAGATGATTCATCAGATTCAGAGCTGGAAAGGATGAACATTTGAGACCACTTAGTACAAGTCCCTCAGTGTACTGATAGAGCTAAGACAAGGGAGCTGGCTTTCCTAAAATCACCCAAGTAGCAGAGGCATGGCTAGGTTATTCATTTGAATAACCTATGGTTAGGTTATTCAAAGGCATCACTTAGTGTCAGCCTAATTTTACTACAGAGTCAGTAGACAGATTGATTTGTTTTTCAGAGTTAATTGAGGCAGATACTTGTAAAATCTTTGAGGTAAAATATCTCCAACTTAATACATTAATATTTATAGAGAATATCTGTTTTCTTAGGTGAATAGTAAATATACTGAAGGAATGGATTTTGTACTTTTATTAAACTTTAAATGGTCAGTAGATTATAGCTACTTTGTTTTAGCAAGAAACAATTTTTTTAACAAATTTTTTAACAAAAAAATAATTTTTTTAACTAATAATAGTGAAGGACTTCAACCTTCTTCCTCTCAGAAATAGATGAATTTAACCAAAAAAATAAATAAGAAGTCAAGGCTATGGATATTAGAATATTAGATAAGCTAGATATGACAGACATCTGAAGAGAATGCAGTGGGAATTGAAAGAAATATACCTTTTTCTCAGTGGTATATGGTACCTTTACAAAAACTGAAACAAAAACTGTTAAAAATTTTAACAATTTTTTTGTGTTTTTTAACAAGTATTTTAAAATTTCAAATCTATTTTTTTTTAAAAACAAAAATACTTTCAAGCAGGTCAACAGGAAAGACTTAAAATATTGGTTGTACAACTGACTTTCAACCCTTCTCTTTCTGTGTATGTATAGGCCCCAAAGGATAATCCAGCTTTTGCCTATAATAGCTTTTTTTGAAAGAAAGCTTTTTTCCTCCTCCATTGAAATAATTCCTTCTAGATTGAGGCAGTGTGGTCTAATGGGTAGAGTACCAAGCTTGGATTCAGGAAGACCTGGCTTCAGATTGGGCCCCAGACACTTACTCTGTGTGTGTGTGTGTGTGTGTGTGTGTGTGTGTGTGTGTGTGTGGGTGTGTGGGTGGGTGTGTGTGGGTGTGGGTGTGTGTGTGAGAGAGAGAGAGAGAGAGAGAGAGAGAGAGAGAGAGAGAGAGAGAGAGACTGGTGAGTTGCTTCATTCCTGTCAGCCTCAACCTTATCTGTGAAATGACAATGTTGGACTTGATGACTTCTGAAGTACCTTCCAGCTTTAAATCTATGAGCCTACGAGCTTTCACTGAAGAATTAAAAAAAGTAAATAGAGCTTGATCTGACCCTTCATGGGTTAAGGAATCTAAGTTAGGGGTTCCACAGACTCCCTAAGAGGTCTGTGGGTAGATTTTAAATGATCCATAAACTTTGATGGGAAAAATTACACCATTATTTTCACTAACCTCTAACTGAAATTTAACATTTCCTTTAATTAATGTAGGTTAAAAAAGAAACCCTTTATTCTGAGAAGGGGTACATAGGCTTCACCAGACCATCCAAGGTGTCTTTGATACAAAAAGGTTCGGAAGTGATCTGGATACTCAACAGACTCTTTCCTGTTCATTAGAGTTAACTTGTAAAAACATCATCAACGGTTTTTGATTGGTTCATTCTTGACAATTGGCAGTAGTTGATATCATGGGTAGAACTGTGAGATGGTGAATATCACTGTCAATTCAATGGATATGGATTAAGCACTTACTGTGTGGGAGGTGCTGTGTGCTAGATGCGGGGGTCACAGAGGCAAATCCTAAACATTCCTTGTCCTCAAGGACCTTATGCTCTCTGAGAGGGGATTTCCACTCTGTACAATTGAACCTTCACATTTGGAATTCTTACATATAAAAATATTTCCAGGGCTGTCTTTGGGAAAGGGAGTTTTTATTTTAATTAGCTACAGAGAGCAGAGCTAGGACCACCGTGTGCAAATTACAGAGGCAGATTCTAGCCTAATCTAAGAAAACTTTCTAGTCATTTGAACTATCCCAATGTGGCACATATTGCCTTGTGAGGAGAGAGAGCCTATCATTGGAAATGTTTAAGCAGGCCTTGAATGACTACTTGCTAGAGATGTTGCAAAGACAATTATTCATTGGATTTGATGACCTAAAGTTTCTCCCTACTCTCAGAAAGACCCGTAGGAGACAGATACTCAGAAGTGCAGACGACTGGCTCTGATGTAGAGTGGGGAACGTGGTTAAAAGTTGAACAGAATACCCGACCTTATTTTTCGACCGCTTTTCTAAGCTTCTTCCTAGGAGATGCAATATAGTATAATGAGAAAAGTGATCGATTCTGCTCGAAGAAAACTTGAAACCTGTTTGCTGTTTGGGGGAATAGTTGAATAAATTATGGTAGAAGAATGTCATGGCATATTATTTGCCTTAAGAAATGGTGACATTGGAGATTTGAGAGAAATGTGGATGGGTTTTTGTGGCGTCATACAGAGGGAGGAAAAAAGAACCACAAGAATCCGTGTGTTGGCTTTGTTGTTGTTTGGTTGTTTCTATCGCGTCTAACTCCTTCTTACCAAGCTTGGGGTTTTCTTGGTAAAGATGTTAGTGTGGTTTGCCATTTGTGGCTACCATTAGGTAAATAAAGACAACCTTAAGTAGCCATAAAATCCATCTTAGCAACATTAGACAACTTTGTTAGCCTTGGATTCAAACCCTATCTCTGATGTGCACTGGCTATGTGACCATAGGCAAGTCTTCTATCTCTCAGTGATCTATGCACTATCTTTCTAAGACAATAAATTATGGATGTTTTCCACCTGAACTGTTGGAGGGAGCATCCACATTGGGAGTTCCCACACACAAATGAATTCACAATCTAGACAAAGGCCCCTGCCCCTCAAATCCCTTCTTATTCTTCTGCAATTGAAGACTAATCCTAGTACTGGATTTTTGGAATAATGGTGAGTAATAAGTTGAAATCATTGAGTGAGTGTTTGAGTACCTTCTATAGGTTGGTTACTGTGAGAGTAGAAAAAATTTCATATGAAACTTTTTGTGCTCAAAGAATTTATAATCTTATTTATGGGGAATGGGACTTGGGATAAGAAACACAACTGTGAAATGGATAACAATATAAGACATTAAATGAACAATTGCTGACATGAGTGATATAGAGTGCTTTTGGCGTTCAGAAAAGGAAAAGATAAATTGGAAGTCGTTGACAACCCCCTCAATGTTAATTTATTTTGTATGCTGCCCACCACTACTTTCCAGCATTAATAAAAAATTTACCTTTATTTATAATACTATCATATGAACTTTCCAGAGATGTGGGAGTAGGGAAGTGGGGTGTAAAAAGAAACTCATTTCTTTCTGTTACTAAAAACTTAGTAGAGGAGGATGGAGAATTAAATGTGTCATATACTATACAAGCAGAGAACATAGAGCAAAGGGAGTAGAATGGGGAATTAGGATTCAGGTTAGGAAGATAGGAGAGGGGAAGCAGAAAGAGAACTAGGGAGAGTTATTGTGGTGGAAGGAGAGAGGGCAATTCCAGGGGGACATTCTCATTTAAACAATAGAGATGTTTAAATATTTTTTTTTCACTAGCATTTATATATTGCTTTAAGGTTTGCAAAGTACACGTTAATTCATTTAGTTTGCAAATATTTGTAAAACATTGTTTAGTTATTTAAAGCATAGGAATTGTGTTTAGTATTATATTTGTTAAGATGGTACAGTGAACAGAGCACCGGTTCTGGAGTCAGGAGGACCTGAGCTTAAATCTGGCCTCAGACACTTAACATTTACTAGCCTTATGACCTTGGACAAGTCACTTAACCCCAGTTGCCCTGCCTTCTCCCCTCCAAAAAAGCAAAAGCAAAACAAAACCAAAATGTGGTAAGGTAATGGGATGCTATGTCTCTTATAACTACGGAGAAATGGAAAATTCTTAGCTCTGCAACAGAGAAAAAAATTGTATTTTAAAAAGCTGGTTATGAACTAAGCAAATAAAATTGAAGAGATTATATGTTGTGAGAAGATGCATATGGAATTAAAATGAAAGAAGTAGACTGGGAAAAGTCAGCACCAAAGAGGTTTATAGTAAATATCTGACATCTAAAATGTGTAAGGAACTGACAAGTTTATGAAATGTAATGCCTTATCCAGCAATCAGAGGAAAGAGCTGAAAGGTAAATGATCGAGAACCACTTGAAAATGTATCCAAGCTCTTGATTACAAGTGCAGATTGTAAATCTCTGCTGCTGCTGTGCACCCATTGAATTGGCAGTGACTACTAAATTGAAAAGTTTTAGTATTGGCAGGGCTGTGGGGAAACAGGAGCACTATTAAACTTTTTGGTATCCCTGTGAATTAGTGAGGTCTTTCTGAAAAGCAATATGACATAATTCAGGAAACATTATAAAGCCTCATATCCAGTAATTCCACTCCTACCACTGCATCTTAAACATGTTTTTGGCAGCAGGAAAAAGACCTCTCTGCACAAAAATATTCCCAGCATCATTATTCTTATGAGCAGCAAAGTGGAAACAATCCATATGCCCAGTGATGGGAGAATGACTAAACAAGTTATTATTTTATTTTTTAAAAGACTTTCACATATCAATCCTTGCCCCAGTAATTAAGGAAGCATTATTACATTTCCCTAATCATACCATAGCTTAATCATTCTAACTCTCAATTCAATTGGTTTCCTATGTAACCCTGATGGATGCTGACATCTCAAAATAAGGTCTGTTTGTTCTCTAACAGAGCCAAGAGGGGGTCACTTGAGTACAAAAAATAGCACAGTACTTACCTCACATGCCCTCATAGTCTCTTTTGTCAGGTTTCTGAGGGTAAACTATGTTGTACTATATTGAAGTGGCTGTTAAAAACTTCTGTGTCCCTGGGTAAACAAATTGAATAAAAAGAAAATGGTCTTTCCTAAAGGGAGAGCCAGGGAAATTTCATGTTCTTCAAAGAGCTTATTTTAAGAAGTTCTTCCTAAATAATGTGAGGATCTTATATATACTTTTCACCTTGTGCTTGTTTTGTGGACTCAGGTTATTGAAAGAATAGATTTGTAATTTGTAAGATAGAAAATAGTTGATCATATGTGTATGTTCCTGTTTATTGCTTTATACTTTACAACCATTTTAATGTCCATTATCTATTTTGATCCTCACATCCCTATGAGATAGAGAATACAGGTAGTAGTATCACAAATATCCAAATGAGGAAACTGGCAAAGATACTTACCTAAAGTCATACTGCGTTTAGTAAATAAGTGCCAAAAGCATAAGTTGAACCAGGTCCCTAAGTCCCAATCCAAGGTTCTTCTCATTCTGCTGCTGCCTCCCTCATGGCTTGTGTCTTGGACCCCTTTGGCAGTGTCTGGTGAAGCCTGTGAATCCTTTCTCAGAATCACATTTTTAACACATAAAACAAAATCATTACGATCACAAAGGAAAAGATATTGAAATACTCTTATTAAAATATTGATGTTTTGTTATAAAATTTGTTTTAAACATTTGCGTAAATGTAATTATTTAATAGAAAAATATTAAAATGCAAAAAAATTCGTGGATTGTAAGTTAAGAACTTCTGTAGAGGACTTGGATTTAAGTTCTAGATCGAGGGAATTGAGGTCCCTTCTAACCCCAAGTCCTATGATTTGATCATCTTGGTCATGTTGTTATAACTAGCCTTTTATTCTGGTTTGTTTTAGTTAGCATTTGTTCATCTGAATATATATAAATGGTTTATTTGTGTTTTTATTAGATGTTAGATGATTAAATTAGAAGATAATACTAAATGTTTCCAATTTTTGGAGTGGCAGTAGCCTTAAAGAAAGGGAAAAAAAATCATATCCTAATTAGCTAAAAAGTTTTCTTATAAATTTAATTTTGGTGCATTCATTATTGTGTTCATATAGAAAGTGCATACTTAGCCCAGTGCCTGGCACATTGGTTGTTATTGTTGTTTAGTTTTCAATCTTGTCTGATCCTTTGTGATCCCTTTTTGGAGATTGTTGTTATAGTTATTGTGTTTTGTTTTTTTTTTTTGCAAAGATACTGGCATGGTTTGCCATTTTCTCCCCAGCTCATTTTACAGATGAGGAAACTGAGGTGAATGGAGTTTAGTGACTTGCCCAGGGTCACATATATAGTAAGTGTCTAAGGCCAAATTTATACTCAGGTCTTCCCTACTCTAGGCCTGGAACACTCTCTCCTGCCCCACCTAACTGCCCCTGTATCATCGTCATCATCGTCATCGTCATCAATAACAGCAAGCAAAGGTTGTTTCAGATACTTTTGAATGAGATGGTTAGTTGGCTTATAGGCTTAAATCATAGAATCTTCTCATTGGAAACCATCTAGTCTGTCTCTTATCTCTGGTTGTTGGAGGCCCTTCCACAGTGTCCCTACAACAGACAATCCTGCAGCCTGTACCAGGTTAAGTTGAGACTATACAAATTTAAGAGGTGTGGAACCCCACAGGGAATAGTATCGTTGGCTTTTTCTATTAGAAGAAAAAACATCTGCCTTCAGGAAATAAAGGTCACTAAAATTAAACAGAAGCCTCTGATCTAAATCCCAATCAAAAGTTGGGAACCAAAACTTTGAGAGAGCAATAAAATCCTTTCAATGTTTTATAATGTTAAAGGATCAATCTTGTGTGGCTAGAGTTACTCTGCAGGCTGGAAATCATCTGACATCTGCCTATTGAGAAGCGACTTTTGATTTCTCCAGAGTTTATAATTGGGATAGATTATTGAGGGTGGGGAGATGCTGGCAACGGAGGGATGGGAAGGGGGTGTTGTTCAAGTCTTCATGTTCTCTTGAATCAAAGGTGTTAGCTGGAACTGGTTTAGACATTGACCAGATAAAACTTTAAAGTCTCTTGGGAGATCATGAACTACCCCTCAGTACAGTTGGACAAGCATTCAGGGTCTTACTGTGTGCCAGGTACAGGTTCTGGGAATACAAGGACAAAAATAATACTTTTTTTCCTTAAGGACCTTACATTCTAAAAGGGAACTGCAAATTGGAGATGCTTAGACAATGAACATATTTAGACCCAGGAAAAAGAAACATCAAGTTCTCTTTTATTCATTCAGAAAAAGTATTCCATTGATTATCTCTGTAAATGTCATCCCCACCAAATTGTGTGTAATTAAATTTATTTAAATCATTTAAAATGGAACATGAAAGTATAAACCTTAAAGACAATTTTCAGGGGAAAGGAATAAACATTTACGTGATGCCTACTATGTGCCAGGTACAGTGCTTGCAAATATCATTTCAGCTGATCCTGATAACAACCCTGAGAGGCTGTTAGTATCCTTATTTTGCAGTGACTTGCCCAGGGTCACGTAGCTAGTATTTTAAGGGTGGATTTGAATTCAGGTCTTCCTGTTTCAGGTCCAGTAGTCAACCCACTGTACTTAGCATCACTCAAGGGCAACTGAATGAAGTCTTTGGTAATTATAAATTGGGATTTTCTTCTGTCAAATTTTCTTTAAAATATTTCACATATGTATGTAATTTCTTCCTCTGAGAAGCCATCTGTCAGACTATATGTTCAGAGATGCTTTTAAATGAATTGCTTAATTGAAGTTGAGTTCTTAACAATTTAGTCTTCCCAAAGAATTTTAAATTTAGATAAAACATTTTCACTTTTCTTTGTGTTAAAAATGTTCCAGGCAAGGAAAAAAAAAAATAAGTTAATGGATATTATTTACTATATTGGTCTGTAATTTTTTCCTAGCCCCATATGGTACAGTAGGGGTGTTAGACACTGGACATACCACCCTTTGCAGTGGGCCTGAATGATGTAATTGGAAAACATTTAACAAAAGAAATAAAAATACAATAGAACATAAATAATGTTAATATATAGTGTTATAAGTCAGTGTGCTGCCAGCAGGGATTCTTATTTATGGTTTAGTGGGCTGTTTCTGTTTGTTTAACACCACTGCTCTACAAAACCCAAGTGTAGCATATGATGGCTAAGTCAGAGAGGGAGAGAACAGAAACTTAGTGGATGAAAGTTGAGAGTACAGTTATCAGTGAAGAAAAAAGGAATAAAATATTTTTTTGAATTGAAAGAAGTGTAAGATAAACTTTTGACATTGAATACATATGTATTTTATGTTGTACTGTAGAATAATTATGTTTAGTACATAATGTTTTTTTTCTCTAGAGAGAGTTTAGGGGTTCAACCTGTATTCAGAGTCAGCCTGTAGTTAAGTCAGTATCGCAGTTTTTGTCACTTCATTTAATATAGAAAACAATGTGATACAAACCATACATGTAGCATTTAATGTGATTTCTTGTTATTGTAGTGTAGCAAGATTAACACTGTTAGCACAGGTCATTAACCTGACTTGTAGATTACCCCTGTTCTTGCTACTTGACCTGTTCCCTTATTTAATCTTAACACAAGCTCTAGATTAATTGAGTGTTATATTTATACATGTCCTTTCTAATAAAGTAATGAAATTTCAACATATCTCTCAATCAGCTATGATCAATTTATCCTGTTAATGGCTTATTTGTACATGGTTGCTTGCATATTGTCTCCTCCATTAGATTATAAATACCTTGAGGACAAGGACTGTCTTTACAATACTTGGTATTTAGCAGGTCTTTAATAAATGCATGTTGAGTGATTGACTGCACTCAAAATTCCCACCCCAATTTATCAAATGTTTTTTATTTTATAAAATGGAGAAACCTCCTTTCCCAACACAAGTTACTTATCTTCCTATATATATTAAACCCCTTAATTTCCTAGGATTAAATAAATATTACATACAACTTCAGAATATAAAATTTCAAAAGAAATAATACACTTATTTACAATATGTTAGCCATGAGAAAAAGAAGGGGAAAGGAATAAACATTTATATATTATATGCCAAGTATCATGCTAAGCACTTTAAAAATAATCTTATTTGATCCTCACAACAACCATGTTGAGATAGGAGCTATTATTATCACTAATTTTACTGTTGAGGAAACTGAGGCAAACAGAGATTAAGTGATTGGTCCAGGGACACCAAGCTAGTAAATGTCTGAGGGTGGAGTTGAGCCTCAGGTCTTCTTGAGTCCAAACATAGCACTCCATCCATCGTGCCACCCACCTGCCCCAGTAGAGCCTCAGAACTTCACTGTAACTTCAGGGGACTTAGCTTCTGAGAATTCCAGACGACATCAGTTAGTTTGTTCAGGATAACAAATGAAGCCTTTTCCTATGACTATCGATAGTTTTAATTTCTTCATCTGAACACTGCCTGTTCATATCTTTTGCCCATTTATCAATTGGGGAATGACTTGTATTCTTATAGATTTGACTTAGTTCTCTATATATTTTAGAAGTGAGGCCTTTATCAGAGATATTGGCTGTAAAAATTCATTCCCAGCTTTCTTTCTAATCTTGGTTATATTGACTTTACTTATGTAAAGGCTTTTTAATGTAATCAAAATTATTGATTTTGCATTTCATAATCTTCTCTGTCTTTTCTTTGGTCATAAATTCCTCCATTCTCCATAAATCTGACAGGTAAACTGTTCCTTGCTCTCCTAATTATGCTTATTTTATCATCCTCTATGTCTAAATCATGTATTCCTTTTTACCTTATCTTCATATATGGTGTAGGATGTTGGTCTTTACCTAGTTTCTGCCATACTGTTTTCCAGTTTTCCCAGCAATTTTTGTTAAATAGTGACTTCTTATCCCAGAAGCTAGAGTCTTTGAGATTATCAAACAGTAGATTACTGTAGTCATTGATTACTGTGTCTTGTATACCTACCCTATTCCACTGAATTGCCACTTTATTTCTTAGCCAGTACCAAATATTTTTGATGATTGCTGCTTTATAATACAGTTTTACATCTGGTATGTTTAGGCCCCTTTCTCTTGCATTTCTTTTCATTAATTCCCTTGATGTTCTGGACCTCTTGTTCTTCTAGTTGAATTTTATTATTTTTTCTACCTCTATAAAATAACTTTTTGGTAGTTTGATTGGCAGGGCACTGAAAAAGTAAAACAATTTAGGTAGAATTGTCATTTTTATTACATTAGCTTGGCCTACCCGTGAGCAACTGATGTTTTCCCAATTATTTAGATCTGACTTTATTTTTATGAAAAGTATTTTGTAATTGTGTTCATGTAGTTCCTGGGTTTGTCTTGACAAGTTGACTCCCAAATATTTTGTATTACCTATAGTTATTTTAAATGGAATTTCTCTTTCTCTGTCTTGCTGTTAGGCTTTTTTTAGTAATCTGTAGAAATGCTGATGATTTATGTGGGTTTATTTTATATCCTGCAACTTTGCTAAAGCCATTAAATTTTTTTGAGTAATATTTTACTTGAAATTACTTTCAAGTATATATGATATACTTTCTAAGTATATCATCATATCATCTGCCAGGTGTCATAGCTTTGTTTCCTTATTGCCTGTTCTAATTCCTTCAATTTTTTTTCCCTGTTATTGCCAAAGCTAACATTTCTAGTATAATATTGAATAACTGTGGTGGATTATCCATATCTAATCCATATTGATTAGAGAAATGCAAATTAAAACAACTCTGAGGTACCACCTCATACCTATCATATTGGTTAATATGACAATAAAATGTTGGAGAAGATGAGGGAAAATTGGAACAGTAATACATTGTTGGTAGAGTTGTGAATTGATCCAACTATTCTGGAGAGCAATTTGGAACTATGTCCAAAGAGCTATAAACCTATGCATACTCTTTGATCCAGCAATACCTCTACTAGATCTGTATCCCAAAGAGATCATAAAAAAGTGGAAAAGGACCCACATGTACAAAAATATTCATAGCAACTCTTTGTGGTGGCAAAGAATTAGAAATTGAGGAGATTCTCATCAATTGGGGAATGGCTGAACAAGTTGTGGTATATGAATGTAGTGGAATACTATTGTGCTATAAAAAATGATGAGCAGGCAAACTTCAGAAAAACCTGGAAAAACTTGCATGATCTGGTGCTTAATGAAGTGAGCAGAACCAGCAGAACATTGTACACAGCAACAGTAACATTGTATGATGACTAATTTTGATAGACTTGGCTGTTCTCAGCAATACAATGACCTGACAATGCTAAAAGACTCATGATGGAAAAAGCTGTCTATGTCTAGAAAAAGAACTATGTAGTCTTAAGTGCAGATTCAAGCACACAGTTTTCTCTTTTTTGTTTTTTCTTTCTTGTGGTTTTCCCCTTTTGTTGAGATTCTTCTTTCACAACATGACTAATGTAGAAAAATTTTTAATATGATTATACACATATAGCCTATGTCAGATTGCTTGCCGTCCTGAAGAGTGGGGAAGAGAGGGAGAAAAAAATTTGGAACTCAAAATCCGATAAAAATGAATGTTAAAAATTATCTGTACGTGTAATTAGAAAAAAATACTATTAGGCGGGGAAAAAATATTTACTCACAACTCCCCCCCAAAAACAAACAAAAAAATGAAACTTCTTCCAAAGAAAATGTCATCCTTTTCACAAGTCAGTCAGTAAGCATTACTAAGTGCCTACAGCGTGCCAGACACTATGTTAAGCTCTAATACCATGTGGTGGAAGGACAGTCCCTGCCCCCAAGGAGCTCTCAATCTAATGGGGGAGATGAACAAACAAACATGTACAGCTATATACAGGATAAGTAGGAAATATTCAATAGAAAGAAGGCATTGGTATTAAGCATTGGGACTCAAAAGAAACCTGGCCCTTAGGAGACAGATATGGGGAAGGAGAGCATTTCGGGCCTGGCGGCCAGTTTCACAAAGAAAGAACCTTCTCCACCTTCCTTCTCTCGTCTTCTCCTCCTTGCCAGCCATGACAGGAAAACAGTCTCTTCACTTTCTCTCTCAGGCCTTCACACTTAAGAATTTCGCTCCAGACTCCATCATAGAATTCACATTTCTCCATAAAAGAGCAGCTAAGACAGTTTTAAACAAGAAAGACGGTTTCCTTACTGTGGTTTGTCTCCTGCATGGTATGAGATATGTGAGATCATTTAAGCTCACACAGACACAGTCATGGTGACTGTGTGAGGAAAAGCACCATATAGTACGTACTAAGAACTGTAACTCCAGGCTTCTGTATTCTTAAAGAGGCAGGAGCAATTTCAGTACCCTCTGTAGGATTTTGGAAGGACCCATTTCTCCTGGAAAGAAACAAAGGTGCACTGCCAGTAATAATGATAATTTAATTGGGCAAATACAATATACTAGTAATAATAATAGTACTAATTTAATTTTCTAGTAGAATAATAGTGCATGTTTAACATCATAAAGTCCAAAATAACATGTGGGATTCAACAGTGGGTTACAGATAGTTATAGGGGTAATAAGCACTTCAGCAAGAGCATAAGCTGACCTATTGATTAGTAAGATGGATCTAATTCTCTTTTGATCAATTCAACTTTCTAAGTTGTTTGATATTATAGGGACCTTGTTGATGCTTTTCAATTTGATGACTCTAGGACTGAGGTTCTAGGCAAGAAATGTACCATATTTTGGTCCTGTGCCCCCTCCCCTCTGGGCAGAGATGGGCATCCCTCTAGCCTAGGCAAAGCGCCTTTGCCTACTCAGCATCTCTTTTATTTGAAGCATCACCTTTTTCTGCAGTTCTTTGTGCTTCCTCTGAAACAAACTTGAGCTGTTTTAATGTAGTATTTTCCTTAAAAAAAAAACCTTTCAGTAGTTATTTTGTATCAAGCAGATGGCTTGTTTCATTTCTTGTAAAAGTAGGATTTTGTTCAATCACCTTTCTCCATTTCCTTCTTCAGTTGAGAAAGCTCACATTTAAGCCTTTTTCACTTCTTCCTGAAACTGTATTTAATTTCTGTTTTAAATCTCTATAATATTTTCTACCAAAATCATTTAGCAAAACTTTGTTATCTTGTTTCAATTCTTAAAAAGAAACTCGGACCTCATACTGTTGCTTGTTTCTGGCTTGGTCCTTGGGTATCACCTTCCTGTGAATCCAGTGACAATTCTCCTTGACATATTTACAGTCAAGTCCATGTTTTTCCTGATAGCATTTAATGTTGTTATTCTTATATTAAACTGTGTGGTCTGACTGATGATGAGGTGATTCTTACTGTTTGGGAGATCCAGGAGGAACTCCATACCTAGCCACAACTTTGTTTCTTATGTTGATTCTTTGGAATTTATCTTCTCAAACATCAGTCTAGCATTCCTCTTTTTAATGTATCTATAATACTAATTGTGATGATGATGATGATGATGATGATGATGATGATGATAACCAGCATTTTACTTAGCACTTTAAGGTTTGCAAACTGCTTTATAAATATCACAACATTTGATCCTCACAACCCTGGGTGGTAGTTTCCGTTATTATCTTCATTTTCCAGATGAGAAAACTGAGACTGAGGGAGGTTAGGGAACTTGCCCAGGACCACATAGCTAGTAAGTGTTTGAGGCCAGATCCAGTTTCAAGTCTTCCTGACTCTAGGCCTGTGGCTCAGTTCTCTGCACCGTGTAGCTCCATGTAGCTCTAGCTCCATTGAGGCCACTGTATTTCTGCTCTTTCACTCCTTCTGTTCTGGCACTGCTCTTGAATCTTACTGTTCTAACTTTTGTTCTCTCAGTTGTTTATCTTTACGGATGGAGCAGTTTTATCCACTATTCTTTCTACAAATTCTTTGTAAATGTTTGCCTTCAAATCTGTGTCCTCTGTGATTTTCTTGCTGTACTTCTTTAGTGCATACCTGAAAAGATGTTCTACTGGTAGTTCCCATCCCACCTCAATAATCAGGTCCTTGCAGGTGGGCCCATTGGGCTAGTAGAGGAGTTAGGGTGTCAGGACTAGATCTGGAGGCCTCAGCGTCTGGTAGAGTTGCATCCTGTTCATGGAGGAAACTAATGTTGAAGATATCTGGGTAATCTATTTTGAATGTACCATTTACACTGAACAACAGAGGCCCCCTGTACCCTACCCATCCTATTATAGGGACCATCATTTTGCATCACCCAGCTCATGATGTACTCTGGTTTAGGTGTCAGCTATCCAAGGCCCTAGAGTCAAATTGGGCCACCATCTGTTTTTGTATAGCCCTCAAGCTAAGAATATTTTTTTTTTTACATTTTTTTTAATACAATTAAAGTTTGTTTATAAATGTTAAAACCATTCTTAGCTTCAGGGCTGTACAAATAGAGGCAGTCTGTGGCTCTGTTTTAGATGGAGGGTAATGGTAAGATCCTTCAGTGTTCAGTAATCATCTAAGCCAGAGATGGAAGGAAGTAAGCCCCTAATGGTCAAAACCCACCAAGTTTGTCCAGAACCAGATTAAAATGGATTGGGAACGTTTGACAGTGTGTGTGTGTGTGTGTGTGTGTGTGTGTGTGTGTGTGTGTGTGTGTGTGTGTGTGTATGCATGTGTAGGATATGTACAGACATAGCTATACATACACATCATGTATAATATACACATACATATATATATACACACACGCATGTGTGTATATAACACAGATAATATTAATTTGTGGTTTTCTAAATAAATATGTGGCCTGCAGTTTGACACCAATTGTTTTATCATAGTAATAGGTAAGTACCTATATTTCAAAAGCAGCCACTTCAGGGAACTTAGAACTCCAGAAACTTATTGATCATTTTTCTGGCTATCCCTAGGTTCCTCCTAAAGGCATTTGTTGCTTAGCCTGGTCTTTATGGACTGAGACTTCCAAAAACATGGGCTCTACATAGTCATGAGGGCCTTGGGAGAAAAACCACTGAATGGCTCATTTTAGGTCTTCCAGGATGTAGCCTGTTCTGTGCCCATTTAAAAGATGTGGACTTTGGAGTGGCTCAGTAAATGATGGTCATCAGAATACCTGTGTGGGGAATATGAGTTCTCTAAGACTGGAAGAGTTCAATTAGCCTCTAGGTACCATTTTTGAACTGGGGAATCAGATGTCAGTAGTGTGTTTCAGACTTTGTCTGAAATCATCTGGATTCTCCCAATTTATTGTATTCCTCAAAAACTGCCTCACTTAGAAGTGACCCTCAAGCTGTACCATCATTTGATCTTGTACCTATACCATGTTGCCTTGCCTTCTCTGGTCAACATGTCATCAATTTAGTGGTGGACATCAATGTCTTGAGGACGTGAAACCTTTTTCAGGTTGGCCTACAAGACTGTATGTAGCAATATGAAGGAGAGGCCCCTTATGGAAGAAAAGTAAAGCTGTAACAAATTCCTTCCCAGCTGAAAGTGAACTCTTCAAACTAGTTACACCCACAGGAATAGAGAGAAACGAATTCATGAGGTCAGTAATTTCATAGCAGTCACTTAGCTGAAATACCTGCTGCATCACATTGATTAGGTCAAGAAGAGCCTTTATGATTAGCTAAGCATAGTAAACAGCCATACGAGTTATCATAAAAGGAGTTGGTATAGTTAAGGCTCTATTAATGCTGATGCAACTACTTTCACAGGATTCATCCTTGGTACAGGATGAATGTGTAGTGAAGTACTCTGGTCTTTTCTTCCTAGGGAGGAAATCTTTCTGTCTCTGTCTCTTGTTTCTCTACCTCTGTTTCTGTCTCTCTCTTTTTTTGTCTCTGTCTCTGACTTTCTCTTCCCCCCACCCCCATCCTGGGCCCCACTTTAGTTTAATGTAAATTACAGAGGATGGTCCAGGGAAATCCAAGGGTTTCCATTTGTCTCTACTTACAATCACTGGCATAGATGTTGCTCGAAGGGCATGTACAGGTACCAGCTCCCAAGAAGTAATAATGCCTATTCCCACAGTACACTCACCTGATTAGCCATTATAACCATAACCTGACAGGGAGTCTTCCATCTACCTTGACCTGAACATGGGTGCCTTTTCACTGTGTAGTCTGTCCCTCAAACCCTTGACAGAAACTAATTGCTTCCTGTATAATAGTTTACTTGGCTATGAGTGTCCAGCAGTCCCTTAAATGTGCCACACCCTACTTCCTTTTCCAGGCCAATGTGACTAAGGCATGGGGCCCTCAATCACCTTGAAGTCTTATAGTTTATATGACCTGAGCCTTACGGGAACCTCCTTCAAATCCCTTAAGTGAGACTTGAGGGGCTTGGGACTACCACATAGAATATGGAGGCTTTCGGCAATGCCATAAACTTGGCCTGGGCAGAAGAATTCTTTTTTTTTTTTTTTTGAGGGGGGAAGGTAGGGCAACCGGGGTTAAGTGACTTACCCAAGGTCACATGGCTAGTGTGTCGAGTGTCTGAGGCTGGATTTGAGCTCAGGTCCTCCTGACGCCAGGGCTGGTGCTCTATTCACTGTGCCCCCAGAAGAATTCTTACAGGTGGGTATACAGTTATAGTAGCATTGGGGAAAGTGAATAAAGTAGAATCAAATATACATATATCAATATACATAATTTCTACAATTATGTTAATAAAGACAACTTTAAGTTGCAACAGAGATCAGGTAAAGGTACTAGATTATGTTGCTATTCATTTATTAATGCACATACCCATCTTTTTGCAAATCAGAATTATAAGATTGCATCACGATTAGTTATAATCATTCTTTTATGTTGTTTTATTTCTCAAGGTTTGTACATTGTGGAGATCCAATTGAGAGTAGACTGGAGGTTTCTATTCTATGCCTAAACAGAAATTACTCATTTATATAAAGTAATGAAAGCCTGAAGGATAGGATAGCTTTGAAAAAAGATTGAAGATAGTTTTAGGGACAAATTTCAAAGACTTGGCAGCTCATTGAATATGGAGGCAAGAGAGAAAGAGTCAAATATATGACACTAAAATATAGAGCGTTGTTGACTGGGATAACATTGATATCTAAGCCATAGGAATGGGTTTTGGGTGAACAGATAATACATTTGGCTTTGGACAAGTTGAGTTTGAGGTGCTAGTTAACCATCCATTTGGAGATACCTAGTTGGCAAATGGAAATGTAGTTTTATGGCTCAGGAGAGAGATTGAGATTAGATAAATCAATTTGAGTCATCCCTTTAAAGTTGTTAATTGAAGGCAGCAGTAGATGAGATTTCCAAGTAAGAAATACAGAAACAAAAAGACTGGATATTTGTTGATGTTGAGTCGTTTCAGTTCTGTCCAACTCTTTCTGAGCCTGTTGGGGTCTTTCTTGGCAAAACTACTGGAGCAGTTTGCCATTTCCTTCTCCAGCTCATTTGAGGAAGCTGAGGCAAACAAGTAACTTGCCCAGGGTCACACAACAGTGAGTGACTGAGGCTGGATTTGAACTCACGGAGGATGAGTCTTCCTGATTCCAGCCTCAGTCAGTGCTCTATCTGCTGTGCCGCCTAACTGTCCCAAGAGTGGAGATAGAAACTCTATATTATGAGCTTGAGTACAAACAGGGTTTGGGAAGGAGAGAGAAATGGAGAGATTAGTAAGATGTGGAAGCTGTAAGAGTCCAGTGTCATGGTGATCAGATGGACAAAGGAACCTGGAGAAGTTGATTGGCTCTTTCAAAGGCTGTAGAACAGTGGTATCAGACTCAAACAGAAATAGATCCTGCCTCAGCATATTGACTTAGAATGCCACAAATTAACACAACCATAATTACATAATCGATGTTGTATTATATTTTTATTTATTTTGTTAGACATTTCCCAATTGCATTTTAATCTGCTTCCTTGAGAACTTTATACAGGCTGGAATCTGACATTTCTGCTATAGAAAGAAAGCTTCTGCTAGAAGACTAAAGAATCACAAGTAACCTTAAAAATTTTTTAGTAGAATTGCAAGAATGGAGATGTATTCCAAGGGGTTGAGGGAGGGAGTGGGTCGTGAAGAAATGGAGACAATGATTGTAAGATATGCCCCACCTCCTAACCTTTGCTTCATAGCTCTTGAATTTCTTAGTCATCTTTTAGAGCACAATTCAGGTGGTACCTACTCTCAAGAAGGCTTCCTCGATTCTTATCTTCCACTTTCCCTATAATTATCAAACACTTCCTCCCACTCCTACCCAAAATGTGGACCTTGCATAGAACTATTTTTATGTTGTCTTATTTCAGTGCCCTCAACTCAACAAGCATTTATCATTCAATTAACTAGTATTTATTAAGCTTCTTTTATGTGCCAGATACAGTGCTAAGGACTAGGGATACAAGCCCAAAAGCTAAACAGTCCCTGCCCTCAAGGTGCTTACATTCCAGTGGAACAGAACAACATACATAGGTGTAGCATATATAGGTATATACAAGATATTTAAAAGTAAATACAAAGTAACCTTAGAGGAGAAGGCACCAGCAGCTAGGGGTGGAGAGTGTAGGGAGAGAAATAGGGTGGGCCAAGAAAGGTCTACAGAAGGATGTTCTTAATCTGACTCTTGAAGGAAATCATGGATTCCAAGAGATGGGATGAGGTGGGAAAGTATTAGAAGGCCTGGGACCAGTCTGAGCAAAGGCATAGAAACAGAGATAAAAGCAAGAGTAAATTGGCCAGTATGACTGAACCACAGGGTTAGTGGAGGGGAGTAATGTGTTAGAAAATTCAAAAGATAGGAAGGGTTCAGGTTGTTAAAAGCTTTTAATGCTATAAACCGAGGCATTTATATGTGATCTTAGAGGAATCAGGGAGCTACAGTAGTTAATTAAGTTTGTGGGCCTTAGGAAAATAATTTTGGTAACTATGGAGGATGGAATACAGTGGAAAGAAAACTTAAGACAGGGAGAACAATTAGAGGCTGTTGTGATAGTCCAGGCAAGATACGATGGGGGCCTGATCTGGAGGTGTGGAGACAGCAGAATTTAGTAATTGATTGGATATTTGGGGTAAGTGAGAAGGAGGAGTCAATGACGGAGTCAAGGTTACAAATGTGACTGACTGGACAGATTGCTGTCGACAATGATAGGGAAGTTAGGAAGTCGAACAGTTTTGGGGGCAAAAATAATGAATTTGGATTTGAATGTATTGAGTTTGAGCTGCCTACATGGAACATGAAGTTTGACATGTTTTCTAGGTAGGTGGTGATATGGGAATGGAGTTTGGAGAGAGATTAAGGCTGGATATATTGATTTGAGAGTCACCTGTATAGAGGTGATAATTGAATTTATGGGAGGGTATCAAGTAAGAGTACAGAGAGAAAAGAGAAGAGGGCCCAGGGGCGGAGCCAAGATGGCGGCGTAGCAGCAGCAACATATCGCAGCTCTCACATAGCCACCCCAAAATACCCATAAAATAGGACTCTAAACCAATCCTACAACTCCAAAATGCACACAAGGATACTTCCCACTAAAGTCAGCTCGGCTACGAGGAACCATATAAGCACTGCGAACCGAAACCAGCCTGGCCTCAAACCGAAACCAGCCTGGCCTGAAGCCCCGGCTGTGCCCCAGGGGCGGCTGGGCAGGAGGCGCAGAGAACCCTCTCAGGTAGGGTGGATTAGCGACAGCTGCGCTTGGGGAGTGTGAAAGGGGGAGATTAGCAGTCCGGCCGAAAGGTCTCCCGAGCGGAAAAGCGAAAGGCAGAGGTTTTGCATCCGCCTCCGCTTTGTAGCTTCCCGCCTGCGGCCTGCAGACAGCAGGAGGACTGAGTGATTGTTTTCAGGCCAGGGCTCTCGCATTGAGCGGCCTGGATCCGGATCGTCGTCTTGGGCCTCGGTCTTGGAGTCTTCATTATCCAGTCAGCTGGAAGTCTACGGCAGCCGGGAGGACCCCAGCGATTTGGGACAGAGCTTTCCCTTCTGGAAGCAGAGCCCCACAGAGATTAAAAAAAATAAAATAAAATCATGGTCTGAGCAACCATGAGTAAGAA
>JAQQSV010002462.1:0-27346 GCA_028646515.1 Pseudochirops corinnae
CTCTGATTATTAAGTAGTTGGAACAGTTTTCAAGTGATCGTTAGCAATTTGAATTTCCTCATTTAAGAATTCCATTTAACTAATGTATCCACCAAAAATTAGACCTTATTCTTCTTATAAAATCTAGATAGAATCTAGATGTTAGATTTTTTTTGTATCAGATCTGGATGCCAAAGACTTGGCCCCTCCTGCATCCCCACCAATCAGTTTCCTTTCGAAAACTTCCAAATTGCATTGTACCAAACTCCTTTATTTCTATATAATCAGATTCATCTATTCTGCCTCCTACAACTTCTTCCAATAGTTTGAAAAGATTTTCTCCCCCTCTCTGGTGTTGAGGTAAACATATCATTCCTGTTTCTTCCCTTTTGAAATGGCTTGTTTTTGCAAACATTGATCCAACTGGAATTTATTGTAATATAAGAGGCAGCCGAGCACGGTAGACAGAGAGCTCAATTTGCAGTCAGAAGCCCTGCTTCCAGATGCTAGCTCTGTTCCTTTACAACCCAGGGGATTTGGGTCATGAAATTTCCCCTCTGTGGGCCTCAGTTTCCTCATTTCAAAAACGAAGGCATTAGACAAAATGACCTCTAACGTCCTCTCCAGTTCTAAATCCTCTGGCCAAGAATGCTGTACTCTGAGCTATGGGTCTAAACACAATTTTTCACTGGCCAATTCTCAAAGCCATTCTCCCCTACCACCGCCAAAAAAAATATTTTTTTTCCCTGTGCTTTGAAACAGGGATCAATCAGAGCCAAATCTATTATGTGCCTTCACAAAGGATAACACTCGGTGGTACAGTTCTGTATAGGGGGCAGCTGGGACCACTGGGTCTAGAATCAGGAAGATCTGAGCTCAAATCCAGCCTCAGACACTTCCTAGCTATATGACCCTGGGCTAGTCACTTCACCCTGTTTGCCTCAGTTTCCTCATCTTTAAGATGAGCTGGAAAAAAAAAAAGGGCAAACCACTCCAGAATCTTTGCCAAGAAAACCCCAAATGGATCACAGAGTTAGACATAACTAAGCAACAGCTTAGGAGAGTCACAACATTAGTAGGGACCAAGAGGCCGGATATGCAGCCACATATCCCCGTCTTCCTGACCCCAAGCCCAAGCTCCCCATCTACTCTACGCACTGCCACCCCCCTCATAGAATCCAACAAACATTTGCTGAGCAATCAACCCTAGGCAAATCAACCAACCAGCATTTCTTCAAGACATATGTGGACAAAAAGCAATGTAAAAGTCTTTACTTACCCCCTCTAGATGATGAAGTGTTCCTTCTAGCCATGGTGATGAGAAGCTGGCAATACAACCGAAGATGCCTTCAGCTAATGGGATCCAGATCTTAAGGTACCACCCCACCTCACGTTTGAAGAAACTGAAAGGGGTCATAAAGGTAGTGAGGAGAAGGGCCAGTCCTAGAACCTAAGTACCCTAACTCCCAACCCAAAGCTTGTTTCCACTGCACCACACCTACAGATGTCAAACTCATGTGATGGACCTGGACATCCTCACATGAGCATAAATCCAGTTTCCCCAATTCCTTTCCTCTAGGAAATCTGGAGACTGTGGGGAGACAGAGGCAGAAGAGATCAGGAGGGCTGCAGGATGGAGTAGTCACCTCTAAGACTGTTCCATTCTACAGGGCACACATACTGAGAGCCCCTTCAAGTGCTCAACTTCCCAGGGAAGAGCAAGGCAAGGATAAGTCCCCAACCAGAGTCAGGCCATTGGATTATTGTTCACATTACGGGATGGGATGTGGTTGGGGCGATCCAAACACTGATGTTCCTCTGAATATCCCTCCAGTACCTCTGAGAGTCTCTACCCCCAAAGCTCTGAATAATTCCATTGCATTCAACAAATATTGATTAAGCCCCTATTCTGTCTGAAGACCCCAAAAAATGACAGCCCCTGCTCCTGGGGAGCTGATCATCTATTGACTTTGAGAAAAGCAGACATGTACAAATAGGTTTAATGTAAAGATTGAACAATATGAAAGTGACAAAATGCAAACAGGAAGATTGCAGGGAGAAAACTTTTGCCTGGAGGAATCCCAGAGGGGGTATCACTAAGCTGGTCTTATCTTACTTCCTCTAGTGTCCTACCCAGCATCCTATGGCTTCCTCTAACAACAGACAGAAGGGAGAGCAGTACACAGACAGGACCTCCTGGCAGATAGATGATGTCCTACTGCGCAAAATAAAGCAGATGTTGTCAGACACGGCCAACATATCAATTGGTTTTGCTTAATTGTACTTTCTTGGTTGAGGGGGGATGCATGTTGGGAAGGGACAGAGATTTTTTAGAACATCAATAGGACATTTTCCCAAAAGAAGCTGGAAGTGGTGCTCCCCTGTTGGGGGTCCCCAGGCCCAGTGAGCATCTGCAGGGGCCCCAAATGCCTCTGGACTCCAAGGTGGCTTTATTCTTCTAAGTGACAGTTTAAAGCCAATGTCAACTCAAGGTGGGGGAGCTGGAAGGCCCACAAGTCCTAAGAGAATATGAATCCCCCATAACAACAAGAGAACATTCATCGTGGCCTGCATCCAAAGCCTATTGAAAGCTAAGTTAATGTGAAAAATCTCTTTAATTCCCTTTTCAATCATTGCAGAGCACAGAGCTTCAATCCATGTTCCTTTCTGTTATGAACAATTCCATTCAACTTCCAGGAATCCCTGTGCCTCACCTCCATCTGCTTCATTGGGGGGAAGACCTCTCAGGTCAGCCAGGGGAGATATGACAACCCAGGGAAAATGGTTATGCAGGAGCATTATTTAGAGCAGTGGAAGGGCAAGGAGACTGGTGGTATGGGTGTGAGGTGGGGTGTGGCATGGTGTGCTCCTGGGAACAGGGGCCAGGGACTTTCTGGAAAAGAAGATGGCCTTCTATTCAGACAGGGGCAAAGGGCTAAGGGTCAGGTGGAAAGGCCCCTGGAGCTTCAGGCCAAAGAGGCTGACAAGGAGGGGCCCCTAAGTGACCCCCATGACTGCCCTACCTTCTCTTGCTCTTCTCCCTTCCTTTTTCCATCTCTCCACTTGGTGCTCAGTCATTTTCCAGTCATGTCCAACTCTTCATGACCCCATTTGGGGTTTTCTTGGTGGAGATACTAGATACCAAAAAATGATAAAGAAGGAAGTGATTATTTACATAATAAAAGATCTCTTCCCAGAAGATTCCCCTCAGCTTGGCCAGAAGTGTGGGTGTCTATGTTTTTAACACTGAGAAGGGATGCGTGTGTGTATATAAGGGGCAGGGGGTACAGGGGTTTTCTTGGCAGAGATACGAGAGTGATTTGCCATTTCCTTCTCCAACTCATTTTACAGATGAGGAAACTGAGTCAAACAGGGTGAAGTGACTTGCCCAGGGTCAGTTAGTAAATGTCTAAGGCTGAATTTGAATTCAGGAAGAGGAGTTTTCCTGACTTCAGGGCCAGCGCTTTATCCACTGCACCACCTAGCTGCCCCGTTCCACCTCTCCAGACTCCCTAGCAGAGCTCAGGTGGGATGTAGTGGATTTCTCCTTTTCCAACAAGTATTTAAGTCCATCCTGTGTGCATGCCCACATACAGATGGCACAGATGCTTCTGACAAGGAGTTTCCATCTATTACAGAGACCTCTAGAATACTTCCCCTCTCTCTGCCGCAGTTCTCTCAACTGTAAAGTGAGGAAGTTGGCCTCGACAGCATCTAAGGTCCCTTCTGGCTCTGACACAGAATCATAAATGTAGAGAAGGAAGAGCTGAAATACATACATCATTTAGTCCCTCTACCCCATTTTACAGACTGAGAAACTGAGGTAGGGTAGCAGAGATAGCCAGAGTCCTGAACACAGCCTTTTGCCAAGCTCTTAGGATCAGTTATTTAAAACTGCAAGGCCTACCCTGCCCCCCATACACACACACATCCCTTCTCAGTGTTAAAAGCATAGACACCCACACTTCTGGCCAAGCTGAGGGGAATCCTCTGGGAAGAAATCTTTTATTATGTAAATAACCACCCCCTTCTTTATCATTTTTTGGTTCAGTTTCGATGCTCCGATTTGGCAGAGGCTTAGGCAGAGGAGTCATAGAATTTTAGGAAGGGGGCTAAGAAACCATCTGGTAACTCCCTTCATTTCATAGGAGGAAACTGAGGCTCAGAAAAGGGCCCCCCCACTGCTTGGACATGATGGGACTCTGAATTGTCTTTGGCATTGCAGCTGTAGCCACCTAACAGGGCCCCTGCCTAGCACAGAACCCTGCACCCACACTCCCCCCACCCCAAAGACAAGCTCTCATGTCTGCCATGGGCTGCATGGGCTACTGGGTGGAAAAGTCAAACAGGACTCTCCCAATAGTGACCTTCAGTGAACACTGCCTTTGATTGAATGTTTGCAATCAAACCCCTCAGTCAGGTTTAATGTCACGTGGCCAATTCAGCTCCCTGTGGGCATTTTACTCATCAGGCTGTTTGCAAATGTCTTGTCATTTTCAATTCTGTTTCAACTACCCTTGCTTCTTACTATGTGACCTTGGGTGAGTCACTTAATTTCAGAGCCTCACTTTTCTCATCTGTCAGACAAAGGGACCAGATGATCGAGGGTACCAAGCCTATGATCCTGGGTCAACAGAAATCTTATTTTGTGCTAAATGCAAATTAAGCCAAATCAGAAACCTTATTTTCATTTGGTTGATCAACCAAGAATTTATAGAGTACCTACTCTGTGCCAGGCAGTGGGGGCACAAGGACAAAAACCAAAAGTCCCATCATTTGAGTTTACATTCTAATGGGGAGAACATTAACTGGGAAAGAGAAGCAGGTCAGCGAAACCTTCCTAGAGGAGGTGACCCCTGAACTGAGTCTTGAAAGAAGACAAAGATTCTGAGAGGTGGGAAATGAGAAAGGATTCCACTGTAGGAGGGGGGTAAAGCCTGGGCAAAGGCCCAGAGAGAAGAGATGGCATGTCAAGTTCAGAGATCATCTAGGAGGCTACTTTGGCTAGAGCATAGTATGCTTAGAGGGGAGTAAGTAATAGGACTTAAGACTGGAAAGATGGGTGGGAATCAGCTTCTAGAAGGCCTTATTTGTCAGGCTGAGGAGTTGGTATGTTGGTATGAGGAGTTGGCAATAAGGAGTCACTAAAGGTTTTTGAGCAGGGGAGTGCTACAGTCAAAACCACACTTTAGGAAGACTTCTTTGGGGAGTTTGTAGAGGGAAGACTAGACGCAGAGAGATTAACTAGAAAGCTACTAAAGGAAGTACAGGGAAGAATTGATGACAGTCACCCCTGTCCTCAAGGAACTTACAATCTATTCTTTGCTTTTTTGGCTTCTAGAATACTATACTATCTTCTAATTGAACCAAATTTCATTCAATACCTGCTCAGTGACTTGTCCAGGAACATGCAGCTTCTAAAGGGCAGAGACAGAATTTGAAAGTAGGCCTCTTGGGGGCAGCTAGGTGGTGCAGTGAATAGAGCATCGGCCCTGGAGTCAGGAGGACCTGAGTTCAAATCTGTACTCAGACACTTAACACTTGGGCAAGTCACTTAACCCCAATTGTCCTGCCCTCCCCCCTCCAAAAAAAGAAAAAAAAAACAAAAACAAAAGTAGGCCTCCTGTGCTCAAGAGGCAGCATGATCCAGTGGGAGAAAACACTGAATTAGAAGTCCTAGGTCCTGGGTTCAAATCTTCGCTCTGTCCTTTATTACTTGTTGAACCAGATACCCTCTGCAGGCCCTGCCCCCTCTCCACCTCTGATCTGACTCTAAGCTCAGCCTTCTTTCCATTAGACTGCTATAACAGTCTGAAAAAAGTCACTGGATTTCCATTGGAAATCTACTAGACTGTCAGCCCCTTCGGAGCAAGACCAGCTTCCAAATATTAACGTTTCTGTGCCCATTCCCACTGCCTGTGATAGAGCCTAGCACAGGATCTTCCACAAAGTATGTGTTTCTCCTTTGTTTGTGGAAGGAAAATTGGTGCTGCCTTTGCCTTCATCCTGAATTGCATTTTCATGGTGATCCTAGTTTGGGGGGAGTCTAGCCTGGGACAAAATCAATGTGGAGAATTCTCCCTCACCTACAAAGATGGGCAACCCATTTGTACCTTAGAAAATAAGCTAGTCAGTACAGTGACAGGGTAAGAAGGAACTTGCCCGGGTCACACAGCCAGAAGGGATCAGGGGTGGGACTTGACCCCATGCTGCCTCAATACTAATTAACATCCTTTTTTTTCCTTTGATTTAAAAGAATTTTTTTGTAAATCTTTAAAGGGGACAATCTCTACAAAAAGAAAGCAAGCAGATCTTGCTATCCTAGAGTGAATCTTGACTACTGTAAGGCAGCTGGGAATGGGGGGAGGAGGGAGGAGGGAGCACAGATGGGACCTGGAGAGAGAGAGGGAGCATTTCAAGGTCTGTCTCGGGCCTCCCCCTAATCTCTCCCTTGTTGGCTCTCTGCATCTCTAACTCGAATGCCGAACCATCTTGTAGATGAATGTCAAAATCCAGGGAAGCGTCGATTACAGCAGAAATGCCATTGTCCTTGGAGCTCTCTGTCAATTCATCAGCTAAAATAACTGCTCACAGCTGAGTCAATTGAGCTGTGCTTTCATTGTCCCATTCCTCCCACCTTGTTTTCATTAGCTGGGGCCGTGATGCTCCTCAGCTACGTGGGTGTTATGGGTGTTATTCCTTACTCCCTACAGCTTCTCTCTATGACCTTGGCCAAGTAGCACAGCCAGAGTCAGTTCAAATATTGCCTCAGACACTTAATTAGCTGTGTGACCTTGGGCAATTCACTTAACTTCTCTGTGCCTCCAGTTCCCTCATCTGTAAAACAAACAAGTTGGGATTGCCCCTGAGGCTCCTTCCAGCTCTAATTCTATGATCTAAATCACTTCCCTCCTCTGAGCCTCGGTTTCCTCTTCTGTCAAACAAGGGACCTGGACAAGACAGAGGATCAAGGGCAGGTAACTGAGTTCAAACCCAAGAGGATGGCATTGTCTTCTGCTGGAACACTGAAGCCCCAAATGAGCAATCCAACAAGAATTTAAGTGTCTATTATGGACAAGGTGCTGTTCTACGTGCTGAAAGAATATAAAGACAATATTTTAAAATAGTCTACACTCTCAAAGTGTACAACCCATAATAAACAGATAAGGATAAACAGGATAATCTAAGGAGGAAAATGGAGAGTCTGAAGGGGAATCAGAGAAATCTTTTCACAGGAAATGGTCTGAACTGAATCCAGTGAACAAAGGTGTAAGTAAGTGCTGGTCCTACACCTTCTTACCTCTGTGACTTGGGAAGGTCCTTCCTGTCTCTGGGCATCAATTCAGTCATGTACAAAAGGAAGGGGGGAAGGTTTGGCCCACCCCTAGCATGTTAGGCTAACTCAAGCTCCCTAGCTATTGACTCCCTGGTGGTCACATGGCTGTGGCTTCCTGCTGGCCTAAGGGACTAAAATGCCCTGCCCACATGGAGTGAGGGACTTCAGACTTGGCAGATATCCTGTGGCAGGCAAACCAAAACCTTGCACCCATATGACTATGCAGGCCACCCAAGTCTACCTGAACTAAGCATGAAATCCTTGAGTATCCTTTCCCTACTATGGCTCTAAAGAAGCCTCTTTTTAACTGGTGAATGACCTACAAGTATCTCATTTTGTACCAGTATTGGACTGGGGACCAGCCCACTGCAGGATGCTGGGGTTAAAACCAGATGGGGGAGTGTGAGTGAGGATGTTGGAGAGAGGATATTCACATCTTTAATTCCTCAGAAAGTACTAAAAAAGGCAGGCTATACTCTAAGTGAATTTTTACTTTTAAAATAAGTTTCAAACCCATCCCAAACAATAAGTAAAGTAGATGTTTGAAGGTAACCTCTAGACTCCAGAGTTCTAAGGGGGAAGGGGTGCGGTTCACGAGAATCCCATGGGCACTTTTCCCTGGAAAGAGCTTAAAAGCTCTAGGGAAGAAGGGGGGAGTCCCCCTGGCCCAGGTTCCCCTCCAAACATTAAAAAGCTTCCCTATTGGGCTCCAGAGGAGAAAATGGCATGATAATTCAGGGCCCTGCTATAATCCTATGTATTAGGGAGAGAATGGCAGATTTGGGCTCTCATGAGAAGAGTAAGTAGGCATGAGTTAAAAAGGCTCAATTATAGGGTGATGTTGGAATTAGGGGGGCAGGCTGAAGCATCAGGAATCAGAGTTGGCCAAAAAGGTTCCCTGAAGGTGTGAGGGGAGGGGAGGGGTTTGAGTGGGTCCTTAAAGCATTGACAGGATTTCAGGAGAGATGGCATTTTAACTGGAGCAAATACTATAGGGTAGGATTCAGTTGGGGGAAAGAGGAAGAGGGGCAGCCCTTGGGCATATGAGAATGAAAGGTAAGGAAAGCTGGCCTGGCTGGTGAAGAGGGGCTTGTGCTCTGCCCACACTGGCTGGACAGGGTAGGCCTTGGCAAGGCCAAACCCAAACCCATCTCAATTCTCCTCATGCCAGGCCTCTTCCAAACTCCCCTGTCCACTGTCCACTCTCCCAGTTGTTCAGGCAGGAAAACTTGGGAGTCATTTGAATTCAGTTTAACAAATACTAAGCCCCGGGGTGGCTAAGTGGTGTGGTCAATAGAGCCCTGGAGTCAGGAGGACCTGAGTTCAAATGTGACCTCAGACACTTTAACATAAAAAACTAGCCATGTGACCTTGGGCAAGTCACTTAACCCTAATTGCTATACAAAAAAAGCCAAAAAAAAAATACCATGCCTCTATTATGAATTAGGCACCAGAAACAAAAGGCAGAACATCCTTTAGGAGCTTACATGCTACTGGGAGGGAGACATTTTGTCCACAGATAAACAAATACAAAAAATATATTATCAATATGTAAAGTAATGGCAGGGAGGAATGGTACACTAACAATTGGGGGTATATGGAAAGGCTTTTTATAGGAGGTGAAATTTAAACTGAGCCTCGAAGGGAGTTAGGGATTCCAAGACACAGGCAAGGAGTGAGAGCATTCCAGCCCATGCAAAGACATGGAGGTGGTAGGTGGAATGTCACCCACAAGGAACAGCAGAGGAGAGTTTAGCTGGAACATAGATAGGACAAAGGGGAATAATGTAAAATTAATGCTCTTAATATCCTCTCTCTCATTGTTCCCTATCTATAAATTAGTCCCCTAACCCTGCCAATTTCTCCTTTAAAATGGCTCTCACACCTGCCTCCTCATCTATTCTGACTATCTCAACCATATCTATCTCCTCTCAATTCTGACTGCACCTTAGTCCACCTCAAACCTAAATTATTGCCAAAGACCACCAGACCACCAGATCTGATCACATCCCTCTCCTGCTCAATCGCCTTCCATGGCTCCCCAATGATGGACTGGGGGATCAAGCCTAGGCTCCTTTGCTGACACCCAAGAACCTGAAGGTACGTTGGTGTTCTGAGGACTCAGATTTGAATCTCGCTTCTACTATAAACTAGATCCAGGGGACCTCACTAATCTGGCACCCAACCTTCTCTTCTAGCCTTACCCCCACACAAACCAAGCCAAGTCAGTCTCCTTTCTATCCCGCCCTTTTCCCAGGATTCCACTCATTCCCACCTCAGTACTTTTGCTCATGCTGTACCTCTACCAGAATGCTCTTCTTCCTTTCTCCAGGAAGTCTTTCTTAACCATCCCAGGCCACAATGATTTGCTTATTCAGCAAATATTGATTAAACACTGACAGATCATTCCATCCTCTGAACTCCCCTAACATTTTCTGTCTCTGCTCTATCCATTCATCATCTCCTGCCCAATACTGGGAATTAAGTTGTATGTCTTACTTCCCTGACCAGACTCTTCAATTCCTCGGAGATCCCAATGGCGGTTTGTTTCTTTATTCCTTGTCCTGCCTAAGCCACTGCTGTGCACATAGTAGGTACTCAATAAATAAATGTTGAAGGAAGGAATGAACAAATAAGGGACTCTGAATGCCAGCTAAGGAGCAGGGGAGGGATGTGTCCAGGATGGCATTTTTTTTGCAGGAGTGATCAATCAGGCGGGAATGCTAGAGGGCAAGTCTGTCTAGACTCCTGTCCAAAGGGATTTATTGTTAGAAGGCTCCGAAGGCCCATGCTGTAACATATAACATGGTCCTGTAGCGTGTGTGGCCTCAAAAAAAGATATTAGAGCTGGACTCCAGTGAACTTCAGGAAATTAACTACACCAGAATCTTACTGGTCAGAGCTGACAAGGGAGCAGTGTGTTACAGTGGAATGATATGTTATCAGAGAATCTGGGTTGGAATTCTGGTTCTCCCATTCACTGGCTACATGACATGGAGCAAATCACTTTTCCTCTAGGTCTCAGGCTCATCCTGTGTCAAATGAGGGAGCTGGACATCCAAAGTCCCTTCCACTTTGAAAACACTCAGGAAACCGAGCCCTTGGGAGGGAAGTGACTTGATCAAGGCCACCCAGTAGGTAAGTAGCAAGACTTTTTTGAAAGCATGTGTGCTCAAGCCAGCTGAGGGCTCCATCCTCCCCATTTTGCTGCCTCCTGCCATCCCCCCAGTCTGAAGTTGCACTGCTAGGCTAATGGCTGGGTTACCTCCACATGGCTGTCCCATCTAGCCTCCTGCCGCCTTTAAAGCCTGTCAGTGCTCCTGGCTGGGAATAGCCAGGCAACTTTCTGAGCCCATCAGCAGTTGTTCCACAATCAGTGTTAGATGGGAAAGAGCATAGGCCTCAGGAGTCAGGAGCTTTATTGTGACTCCCCATTCTGCTACTTCCAGTCTGTCTGTTCTTTTCTTTCCCAGCCTCAGTTGCTTCAGCTGCTTACACTACCTAGCCTACAAGGTTAGTATGAGGACTAAGTAAGGGAATGCATGTGAAATGCTTTGTAAGCCATAAGACATTACATAAATGGCAGATATTCTGGAGAGGTAGAATGGCACAGTGGAAAGGAGGTCAATCTGGGAGTCAAGAGACCCAGTTTCAAATCTTGGCTCTACCACTGACAGATCCAAGGTCACCTCTGACCATGGAAGTCTCCGTTTTCCTCACTTCTAAAATGGGGCTAACACTATATATACTTTATACCTTGAGGGAGAAAGACAGCACTTTGGAAATCTTCCACACATTATGAAAATATGGCCCATTGTTATTTACCAAGGAAATTTTAGCAGGTGAGAGCTTCATCCTGAAAAAGCTATCTGTGCTGCCTTGTTCTAACCCAAGGCCTTGACAATTAAAAAGCCTGACCCTTTGTGCTCAGCAGAAAGGAGAAGACATTGGAACACTCAAAGCAATGCTTCCATTGCACTTCAAGAAAACCCATTTCCAGGAAATTGCCCAAACATTCCCCAGTAACAGCTGCTTTCCTCCCCAAGCTCTGTGCTGGGCACCTTTGGCAACACCAGGTCAAGTAAGACATGGGCCCTCAAGGGGTTTGCTTATAGCCCAGTAGAGAAGATAGGACATTGGCTGACATAGGTAATAGCTTGGAGTTTTTTTTCTGTCCCCCCCCTTGAGGACTGGTATTATGCCCATTTTACAAACAAGGAAAATGGAGGCCCAGAAAGAAAGGAAGTGACCGACCCAAGATCCCATGGATACTGAGTGTAGGGTTTGATCCAGGACTTGAACCCAGGGCTTATAGATTCCCAAAACATCCCCCAGAGCAGGTGGCCCCTCAGAAGGAGAGCTGCGGCATAGGCGCCCTGCCAAATGTGTGGTGCAGAGAAAAAATGCAGCAGGAATCCAGAGAAAGGAGAGGCCTTCAGTCCTATTAAACTAATTGAGTCTGAGAGAAGGCCAGAGGATCCAAAAGACATCGTAATTAAATGAAGCCGATCGATGCCAGCCCTTAGCAGCAGCAAAGGCTCCAAAGCCATTGGCTGGGACAAGCACAATTGCTCTATTTGAGGAGCCACAGAAATGAATTACGGCTGCAATTATGCAAGTGATAAAATGCTCATCTAAATGGGAGCTGTCAAGACTTCATTTGGTTAAACGCTCTGCCCAGAAGCCGCTAGGCCACCAGCCCCTACATCATTGCCCGTTTTTCTGGCCTGTGGTCCACATGATTAATGAGGACCTTTCTGGGCTCCTCTAGAAATAGGCAATCCCACTATTCAATTGGGCCTCAGTTTGAAGCAAGAAGGAGTGGAGCTAGTGACTGCCCTCCATCTCTGAGCCAGCCTCCCCCCTTCTCAACCATCCTTTGAATCAGAAGATTGAGTGGGAAGGTGGCTGACAAGCCATTTTGCCCAAACCCCTCATTTTACAGGAGAAAACTCAGGCTCACTGAAGGGCCATGATGTGCCCAGGGTGACACAGATAATAAGTGGGAGAGCTGAGATTTCAACCCAAGGCCCCCTCACAACCCGCTCCCCAACCCAAGCAGCACTAAGGATGACCACTCCCTGCCACCATTACAGGTGAGTCCAAGGGAGCCATCTTGGGTAAGGGTCAGATGATAGAATTTAGAGCTGGAGTATCTTAAATGCCTTCAGTTTCATCTATAAAACAAGCTCAAGAAGGACATGGCAAACCACTCCAGTATCTTTGCCAAAAAGACGACCAAATAGCAACAATCTTAGATCTCAGAGGGTATCTCACCCAAACTCTCTGATATTACAGATAAGGAAACAAGAGAGGAAGAAAAAAAATTGTCCATGGTCACAGGAGTAGTAAATAGCCAAGGCAGAATTAGAAGCTCAGTGATAAGATTTGCATATGATCTAAAGCTAATATGTTGGACAATAGGATCTTTTGTTAAAAGACCCCCAACAGGCCAAAATAATGGACTGAGCCCTAGAAGAAACCAAACAGAGAGATGTGAAAGTCATACAGTTGAGTTCAAAAAACCAATTGCACAAGATAGGAGGTAAGATGTTTGGCTAGGCCACAGTTCACCAAAAAAGACTTGGGGGAGAGGGGGGAATCAGTGTACTGCAATGTCAAAATGATTAAGATCACAAGTCATGTGATCTTGGGTTGCACTATGAGAAGCAGGGTGTCCAAAAGCAAGGAAATGAGAATAGCCCCTGCTCTGGTCAGCCCACATCTCAAGTGCTGTTTAGTTTTAGGCACCACGTTTTCGAAAAGGATGTCCCTAGATTGGTGAACTTTCAGGGGAAGGGCAACCAGAATGGTAAAACGCCTCAAGAACATCCCAGGGAGGACTGGTTTAAAGAACTGGAGATTGTTTAAACCTGGAGAAGAAAAGCCTTGGGAAGCTCATGAAAGCTGTCCTCAAGTATATAAAAAAATCAAGATAAGATTTTCTCTGCTTAGACCCAGAGGGAAGAATGAGGAACAATGGGTAGAAAGTACAGAGATCCATTTAAGCTTGGCATGAAGCAAATGAAAGAGGCCCCCAAAGGCTAAAGAGGGCCACGTGGCCCAATTGTCAGAAAAGGGAAGAGGGTGAAGCCTGTAAATTATGGCTCTGTGAGGCTACCTGGGATTTCTGGCAAAATTCTAGGCAAGCTAATTAAAGGGATGGATCCTGAGCACTTAGAGGGGAAAGTACCCAGCACCAGGGATCTTGCCCTGGAACATGTCCTGCCAGCCTTAATTTCATTCTTTTTTTGGCCAGGGTTACTGGACCAGGGGAATGCTCCACAATGCCTGGATTTCACCAAACTATTTGCTGTTCTCTGGTGTTATTTTTGTGAATGAGACAGAAAGATGGAGGTCATACAATCATCCAGGTAGACAGAGATACCAAATTAGTAAAACCATCCCAAGCAGAAGGCCTTTCAACCTTCTAGCCTCTGCTCTGAGGCCTTCCCTGACCTCCACCCTTAGAGCTTTCTCCCTTCTCAGATTACCTTAAGTTGCTTTATTTCTGAATACGTTGTAACCCCCTCTCTCCCCCCAGTAAAATGTGAGACATGTAACAAGGGATGTACATGCACACCTGAAGCCAATTCAATCGCTAAATTTTCATACTGAAAATGTATGTGTCTGCAAACCATAAATCAGGGCTTGATTTATTTTGTTGATTGTCTAGACTTACGAAAGTAATGAAAAATGTTTATAATACAGATCAAATTTGTATGTCATGGAAACATTTTTTGGTAGAAGCAACACTCCCCTCTAAACATATATGTGTGTACACATATGTATATGCATGTATATATGTGACTTTGTGTCTGTATCCCTACTGTCTTATCCATAATAGTTACACAGTAAATATTTTTAGCTGAACTGAAAAAAGCTTTCTTTTCTTCAGACTCAACACTTCCAGTTCTTTCAATGCTCCTAAGGTGGTCTCTTGTCCCCTCCCTCATCATCCTAGTCACTTTCTAGTTTGTTAGGCTAGAATAGGACCCTCAGAATCCTCTTGATGGGCTCTGTCCAGGGCAGAAAAGAGTAGCTAGCAAAAGGAAGGAAGGCACTTCTGGTCTCGGGGATCTAACTTCCTCATCTGGCATTCCTGGGGCACCTCTGCCCCAGAATGGTGGTGAAGTGAGGAGAGATGAGGTGAGGTAAGGGGATATGAGATGAGGGAATGTGAGGTGAGGGGGGAGGAGATGAGGGAGGAAGAGATGAGGGGGGAGGAGAAGGGGAGGGAAAGGGACAAGAGGGGAGGGGAGGTTCAAGGACAAATAATGAAGAGGGCCCAAAAACCCCAGATGCCCGTTCTCTTTACTCTTTTTCTGCCTTCCTTACTGCAGCCCAAGACAACACTGACTGGCTAGCTGCCCTGACTCACCTAAGTGCTGACTCCAGCTCTGGGCTCCTGCAGTCAGTGCTGGCTGCTGAATGGAATAGGTTAGCAGCTCAGTGGTGGAGACTGCAAAGACCCATACTGTGCTTTAAATGGATTGGAAAGAGATGGGGCAAATTGTGCGGACTGAGTAGTACTCATACTATCTGGCTCATTCATTGGTCCAGCCAGTGGGCAATTCATTCAACAAGCAGGCAAGAAGTGCCTACCATGTGCTAGATGGGATACAAACACAAAAGACTCTCCCTGCCCTCAAGCTTTGGGGAGCTGGGGGAGGGTATGATATTTAAATAATGAACAAATAAATACAAGGGGAGTTAGGTAATCAGTAAGCATTTATTAGAGGCTTACTGTATGCCATCCTAAAGACAAAACAACTATGGCTACAACCCAAACCATTGCCCCTGCCCTGGGAGCTCATACTAGGCTTCATTCCTGGCCACCTCTAGTATAGGACCTCATGGCCTCTTGCATAGACAAAGACCAGGCTCACTTCCGGTCCAGTACTATTGTCAATGTAATGTGGCCTTCCAGCTCGAAATCTTGAATTCCATCCCAACCCTCTGACCCCAACTAGCTGGATGACCATGGCTGACCATATGGGCAAGTTACTTAACTGATCCTCATCCTCAAACTGGAGCTACCAATACCTGTCCTACCTACGTCATAGGACAATTGGAAAACAGGACTGGAATCCAGGTCAGAGGAGAAGAGGACTAGCTTCAGCCAAGAAGCTTCAGCTTCAAGTCTTTTGGGAGGACTCACCCAGGCTGTAGGAACCCAGGGAAGATCTAGAGCCTCTCAAAGTCCCAGGCAATTCCCAACCAAAGAACTGATCTGCTTTACTCAAGATTTCATCTCCTCTCCACCAAGTGTTCTCGGTCTTACCTCCAGAGTTCTCTCCCTTTTCCAATGCAAATGTTCCAGGCAGAGAAACTCATTTAGGCTTCCTCAGCACAGGAGAGAGGCTTTCTTCCTAGAATGTTTGGATTCTGGCAGCCCAGGCTTAGAGGATGTGGGAAGGGAAAGACAGCATTACAGAAAATGGGAGAGGATTTGGCAGACCAGAGAAAGAGATCATCTAGTCCAATGCTCTCATTTTATAGAAGGGGAAACCAGACCCACCAAGGAGAAGTGACTTGCCCAAGGTCACAGTAGCAGAGTTGGAATTTGAACCCAGGTCCTCTTAACTCCAAAGCCAGTGTTCTTTCTATTGAGTTCTCAGACATATTTTGGAAAGAATCAGAGAACTTAAATAGAGCTAAAAATCAATCAATAACCACTTCCTAGATACTTAACTATGTCTGGTACTATGCTGAGCACTAGAGATATAAAGGAAGACAAAAACCCAGTTCCTGCCCTCAAGGAGTCTACATTCTAAAAAGGAAAATAACATAGAAATAATTAGGTACATAGAAAATATAGACAGTAAGTGGAAGATAATCTGAGGGGAATGTGGCATTAGCAGCTAGAGGGAAGGGAAAAATGCCTCCAGCAAAAGGTGGAAGATAGAGATGGAAAGGGAGAACAGAACAGACATGGAAATAGTCAGTGCAAAGCCAGAGATGGGAGATGGAAGAACAGCAAAAAGGACAGTGTGCCTGGATTAGAGTGTGTGGAGGGGAGTAACATGTAAGAAAACTGGAACAATAGAAAGGGGCCAGGCTGGGAAATAGGTCTTTATATAGCTCCTGTCCATAATAAGAGAGCCATGTTCACATCTTCCTATGCTCAGGTTTGACCATGTCATCCCCCCACACAATAAATGGCTCCCTATCACCTCCAGAATCAAATATGAAATCCTCTTTGCCATATCATAACCTGCCCCTCCCTATTTTTCCAGTCTTCTTACATGTTATACCCCCCCCCACTACCTCCACCATTACCACCTCCACCACCACACTCAGATCCAGAGACGCTGCCCTCCTTACTGTTCCTCAGACCTGTCACTTCATCTCCGGACTCCAGGCATTTTCACTGGCAGTCCCCCATACGTGGGGTGCTCTCCCTCCTCATTTCCACCTCCTGGCTTCCCATGCTTCCTTCAAGTCCCACCTAAAATCACACCTGCTACAGGAAGTCTTTTCCCATTCCTCTTAATTGCAGTGCCTTCCCTCTGTTGATTATTTCCTTATTTGTACATAGTTGTTGGCATGTTGTCTGAGCTCCTTGAGGGCGGGGAATGTCTTTTGCCTTTCTTTGTAAGCTGGTGCTTAGCACAGCAGGGAGGGGGTGACATGGTCAAACCTGAGATTTCTCAAAATCACCTTGGCAGCTGAGTGACTGGAAGGGGGAATGACTTGAGGCGAGGAGACCAGAGTCCAGGCACAAGTCAATGCCTCCCCCTGAACTAGGGTGATGAGTGTGTGAGTGGAAGGAAGGGGACCTCGATATTGTGAGGGTAGAAACTAGGACAGGATTGGTGAGGGATTTTCTATGCGTGGGGTGAGGGCGAAGAGGAGACAAGGACAACACTGAGGTTGAGAGCCTAGGGGACCTGGACTATGCTGGTGCCCTGCCCTAGACCATCACTGAAGGCAGGGGTGAGCTGGAGTCAGCTCAAACCAGCAGGAGCCAATGGTTAGCTGGAGCCAGTTGTTAGATTTAGGTGTGAGGATTTACACAAGGGCTTGATTTGTTTTGTAGATTGTCTGGTCTTAAGAAAGTGGTGGAGAAAATGTTAAAAATGCAGATTTAACTTGAAAGTGTGAATTTTCCTGAGAGTCAGCGGTTAAACAATTACTGGCATGCCCCTGAGAGTTGGGCAGTTTGCAAAAGGGAGGGGGTGGAGGAGGACAATCTTTGGAAGAGGGCAGCCAGTGTTTCAGATTCCACACTAAAAGCCCAGATGCAGGGGAACGGAAAATCAAGGTCAGCAGAGGGCCTGCTCAAGAACTGACCATGCTAAGGGAGTACCTTTTGCGCCCAGGACCAACATGAGCTCCACAGCCTGGGGGAAAAGCCAGGCTGAGCCTATGGCCTGTATGTGGGAGTTCAGTAAGCTTGGCTGCCCTAGGAAGCCTTTGATTTGGGGGAGAGGGGCTAGGCAAGGTAGGTTATTAAACAATAGCGATGCTGGTGCAAAGCTGGGGCAGAATTGATGTTTGTTCATTTGAATTTAAAAAGATGTTACTTGGAAAGTACTGAACTGAAAATATGGCATCCTGGAGGCCTGGATTCCAATCTCAGCTCTGACAATGTATGATGTTGAGTAACATACTTCCTTCCCTATGAGCCTCGGTTTCCCCATTTAACAAGAGGGGGAGTGGATTAGTGAGATGGTCTCTCAGGCTTTCCCAGCTCTAACATCTAATCAATGGTTTTACAGCAGGAGATACAGGCTAGTGCCCTAGGAAGAACACTGGGTCAGAGAGCCTACCTAGGTCAGCAGCCTACTTGCTATGTGAATTTAGACAATCTCCCTTGATCCCTTCAGATCACATATCATTAAGCGTCTGAGGCCAGATTTGAACCTGACTCCACACCGGCACTCTGTCCACTGCAACGCCATCCAGCTGCCCATGTGGCCTGCTTTAGTGTGTACTATTTAGTGGCCCTGTTTCTATTTGAGCCAACCCTGGCCTTTTCCCCCACCCCCACCTTTTTGTATGCTCTGTATATGGGAAGGCATAGACCTGTAGTTAATAAATGGAATTCAAGCTCTAGGGACGCAGAGATCAATCACCTTGTGAGGTCATACTCCAGCCCAACACAAGAGGGCGATGTTTCAGAGAGGTGAAAATGGACCTCCATGGGGCAGGAAGAGCAGAGCCCAACCTCAAATCAACTTTTTATGAAAAATCAGTTAATAGAGGACAGAAAGAGAGCTTGGACCTCAGGACACAAGGTTCCATAGTGGGATAAACAGAGGCCAGTGACACTAGAAGGCCACTGCCTGAGGAAGGAGCAGAATGGGAGAGGGAGGAAGAGAGGTTTGTATTTTAATTAATGAGCCTTGCTAGTTTGGTTCTAAGCAAACAGAACCGAACCGAAGTCCTGGTAGAATCCTGGTAGTCTTCCTGTCCCGGATAACTTTTACTGCCAGAAGCTAACCCCCTTCTAGGATTATAGTGTATATAATACATATACACATCTCACCTCTGCTACATACTGCTTATGTGGCCCTGAGCAAGTCACAGTCTAGTGCTTGACACACAGTAAGCGCTTAATAAATGCCCTTTATTTCATTCACTCGGTGCCCTAAGGCTACTTTCCAAGACACTAAGTTGGAGAGCAAGTACCCTCCTAAATCTTGTAAAGGGAGTTTCCTCATTAGGACTTCCCTTTGCCAATGAAATCATTGATCTAGTGGGGGGGGGGGGGAAATAAATCGTGTACTTGAAATATTCATCAAGAAAAGTAAGAGTAGGGAGTATAAAGAAATGACTAGGAGTAATGTCAAAAGACCAGCCAAGATGGTGGCAGAATAGGAATTCCTCCACAATTACAGCCAAGATCTCACAAGAGTGTAAGACTGGCTAGTCATGGAGAAATCCAAAGGGAAACTGCTGGCTCACCTTTCTAGCCTGAGATAACCAGTTCTACCAACTGGCAAGTAACTAGGGCAGAAAGTGTGGGAACAACTATGGACCAGAATTGTGCCCCAGGTTCTGAAGAAGGCTGGGCCAGCAGCCCAGGACCACTAGAGCTGATCCTGGACTCGGCACCCCCCCCCCCCCCCCCCCGGGGACAAGTTAATGTTGCCTAGACTGGAGTTAGGCAGTTCCTAACAACTAACTCCTAACAACTGGGACCACCCAGGGGGGCAGTGATCAGACTGAGCCCTTGATCTGACTATCTAGAGCTCACAGGAAATTTGCAGCTTCCTGTAATCCTGAAGAACACAGACCTGAATACCCAAAGAATATGGTGGCAGAACCCCAAATAAGATAGGCCAGGATCATATAAGGCTGTCATGACAGTCCTGCCAGAAGTACAGAACCTGGCCTGAACACCAAGTCCTGATTTGGGAAGTAATGCTGGAAATGGAGAATAAATCCAAATCACCTACAAGCAGCAAAGCCTGAAACAACAAGGACACAACACAGTTTGACCACCAGATCAACTAGAATTCATCAAAGAACTAAGAGTTTGCAAAAGAGTTTCAAATGATTATTAGAAACAAAATGAGAGGGATAGAGAAAAGAATTGGAAAAGAAATGAGAGTTTAAAAGGAAAAACTTGGAAAGAGTATCAACAGCTTAACACAAGAGGTTCCACAACACAAAAAATATTTAAACAACCAAAAGATCAAAAAACTAAAACAAAACATAAAGTATCCCCAACAAAAAATAACTGACCCTGGAAAACAGATCAAGAAGGGATAATTTAAGAATCGTTGGACTCTCTGGAAAGCCAAGACCAACAAAACTTTGGACTTCACCACTTTTTAAAGAAATAATAAAAGAAAACTACCCAGATCCGGTAGAATAACAGTAGTAATAGCTAGCACTTATGTGGCTCAGGAGGTAGGCTGTTTTTGAATGGCTCCCAGCTAAGAATGGTTTTTACATTTTAAAATAAAGTTTGATTGTTATTTTAAAATGTAAAATCCATTCTTAGCAATGGGGGGAGGGGGCCTCGGCCAAGAGGATCTGGCCCTCAGGCTATAGTCTGCAGACCTTTATTCTAATGTAAGAACCCTAATGGCATCAGAAGTTATAAAGGGAGTCAAGTAAGACATCTGGTAATTATCTTGTTTATGTTTTGATGATCTTAAAAGAAAAGGAAGGGGGGAAGGGAATGATGGATTATAAGAAATTAATAGTGGAATCCGAGAAATGAAAGGGAGATGGGTTCAGGCCAGCTTCCCATCCAGCGGGTGCCTTCCTTCTAACATCTGTGTGAACACACCACTTCAGTGAGACAACTGGATCCCATGAGGGATGGTGATGGAGAAGTCTGAGTCTCAGAGCCTCTGTCAAAATCTATCTTCCTTCAGTTTCTACCCATTGCTCCTTGTTCTGCTCTCTGGGGCCAAACAGCACAAGCCTCAGATCCTTGGAGAGCTCAGAATGGCCCATCCCCACTGCCCAGAGTTCCCGTGTGCCATTTCTACCACCCACCCTCCTGAGGCCTAGCCTAGGTCTCCCCTAAACTAGTTACTTCCACTGATTGAGTTTCAAGGTTGTCCTCTTCTGAAGATACTCCAGTTTGTCAACATCTCTCTTAAAATCTGGTGCTCAGAACTGAACCCAGCATTCCAGGTATGATCTGACAGGGAAATGACCATCTTGGTTATTCTGGCCACTAGTAGGTCCTGCTTGTCAAAGTGACTCGAGCCCTGACTAAGCCTGACAAAGTAGCTCATGAAGTTGATACATTTATGTTATTATATTGTATTACTGTCCATTTATAAAATGTGTACTGTGTATGGCCCAACCCCAGCAGCTGTGGGATCTCACCAGTGTGGTGTTCCCCCCAACAATGTAGACTGCAGCCTGTCCTGTGTGACTCCTGCCTAAAGCTTCACCTAAATTCTTCACTAGGGGGCCAGGCCACCCTAGGCGTGCTGACTTTTCTTGGATACAAATGGAAGGAAGAGACTACCCACAGGTTCAAGGCTACTCTCTCCATGTGCCCAGCTCAGCTTCTCTCTTCCTCCAAGGCTCTGGCATCTCTGATACCACCTCTCCTGCATATTTCCTTGTCTCCTAATTTTTTGCAGGCTGCTTGTGCCCACCCCGCCCTGTTGGCTGCCAAGCTTGGTCACCCCCATCTTGTACTTGGACAGCTGATTTTTATAAACCCTGACATAAGACATTACATTTAACCCTGGGAAATTTCATCTTGCTGACTTCCACCCCACATTTCAAGCCTGTTGACATTATTTTGAATCTTCATTCTGCCATCATATTAACCATCCCTCCCAGCTTTGTGTCCTCTGCAAATTGGATAACCAAAGCTTCTCTGGCTCCATCTAAGATGGTTTTTATCAGTGTTTTTATCGGGAACTCTGATAAGTGAGCCCTTTCCTGGGTCTTTGGTGGAGGGAGGGAGGTGGGCTAGGCTAGGCTGGGGTAGAGCAGATGGCAATGGGGATGGGAGGGCAAGCACAGTGCCTAGGGTCGACAGTCCTAGGGAATCAACAGGATTTGCAGGGCCAGGCAGATTTACCTTATCTGCCAGGAAAGCAAACTCTGGTAGAAGTTGAAAGCTTCCTTGGCCTTCTCTGGGCTAGGGAGATCATCTGATTTTACTAGCTTCTGAAGAGTCACAAATCTGAGCTCCTCTGGCCAAGGGTGGGGGCTGGGGTAATCCCTCTGCCCTGCCTGGTTGAGGAAAAGTGCTGAGACCCAGAAGAGAGCTTGGGGATGGGAGGGGGGGAGCTAAGGGGAGGAAAGTGCTGTGAAACTAGCAGGGACCCAGGCAAGAGGGGAAGAAGGCTCTGGAGTTAGGGCTTAATTGGAGCTAATAGCTGAGCCCCCTGAACAGGAAACTTTGGGATGGGGTGGAGGTGAGGGCAGCCTCGGATGGCTGAAAGGACTTTGGGGGCCTGGAAGGCTTCACTTCAGTCCTAAATCTCCCCTGGGATTTAGAGGATTTAGCACATGTAGGTGCTTAAACAATGCTTAAGGAGAATGTAGAAAGTTAGAACAGATCAGGAACCCTAGGTTACACTCTGGTGCTGAGGGTATTCCAGGAATGGCCCCTTTCCCTAGGGTGCTCCCGAAGGCTTATGGGGGTCTAGCAGAGAACTCCTCAGTTATGGATGGGGAAGAGAGAGGAGGAAGGGAGTGGGGAGACATTTTCTGCCTTTGATTAAACCAGTAGGACCTGGCCCTAATCTGAACTGGATTTGGAATCAGAGGAACTGGACTCTAAACCTGGCTTGGTTGGGCTCCTTTATTTTTAACTGTGTGACTTTGGGCAAGCTTTCAACTCTCTGGCCCTTGGTTTCCTCCTCTGTAAAACAAGCCTGGTGGGCCAGGATGATCTGAGGGTTGTTCCTCCCTTCACCCCTGTCCACAGAGGGCTCTTAGAGCACATGCCTAAATTCAGTCTCTTTTCCCCTTAATCCCTACTCAGCCTAACTTCCCAATGAGGGTGGAGGGCACCACCACTCTCTCACCACCCCCCACCCCCCATATCCCATCTGTTGCCAAATTCTGTTGATTCTGCCCTTGTAAGATCTCTCATCTATGCCCCGTTTTCTTCTGACCCTGCCACCACCCTGGTACAGGTCCTCATCACCTCATACCTGGACTAGAGAGTACCATAGCCTGCTGGGAGATCTGCCTGTCTCAAATTTCCCCCCCCCCCCACTCTAGTCCAGCCCTCCACTCTGCTATCCACTGCAGGGCTGACTTGTGGAACTCTCTCCCCACCTCCATCCCTTCAACAGACTCCAGTGGCCCCAGTTCCTTCCAGGATCAAGTCTGAAATCCACCCTTTGGCCTTTAAAGTCCATCATAAGACAGCCCCTCCTACCTCCCAGTCTTCTTTCCACCGTCCAAGACACTCGTCCAGCCTCCAAGCATTTTCTCTGGCCGTCCCCCACTCCTGGAACGCTCTCCCCTCTTCATTTCCAGCTCCTGGCTTCCCTGGCTTCCCTGGCTTCCATCTAGCTTCAGCTAAAATCTCACCTTCCGGTCACAAGCCTTTCCTGATCCTACTTAATAAATTAGTGCCTTCCGCCTTTGCATCTGGTCTACAAATTGTCTGCCCCATTAGATTGGGATCTGCTTGAGAGCAGGGATTACGGATTGTCCTTTCCTCTCTCCCTATAACCCTCCAGCACTTAGCAGCATGCCTAACACTTAGTTAATTGTTTAATAAACACTTGTTAACTTGACTACTCATTACTTACTGTCCCCTCCTTGTAACTTTCTGTTTCTGTGGAGAGAGGCCAGCACTATCTTCCAAACCTCCCTGGCTGCAAACCTCAGTGCCTTCCAGTACTCCTAGAGGAGTCCTGCTCGCCCTCCCCCAGCCTATCTGCTGCCACTTTCTGGCAGTCTGGACTTGGGGCCATCCCTTATATGTCTGCTCTTCTCTGACACGGCCAGCACCTGTCACAGGCCCTCATCACCTCCTGCCTGCTGGTTGGTCTCCCAGCCTCAAGTCTCCCCCCACTCCAGTCCATCCCTCCACTCAGCTATCAAGTGATCGCCCTAAAGTGCAGGGCTGACTCATGTGACTCCTCACCCCACCCCACCCCACCCCTCTAAAAAACTCCAGTGGTCCCCTCCCCTTCCCTCCAGGATTAAATATGAAATCCTCTCTTTGACTTTGAAAGCCTGTCATAAGACAGCCCCTCCTATCCTTCCAGTCTTCTCTAGGCTCATCCAAAAGCCTCCATCTCTAAGACTCCTAGCTTTTCTCTGGCTGTTCCCTACGCCTGGAATACTCTATCTCCTCATCTCCTTCCTGAGATAAAATCTCACCTTCTACAACTAGTGGCTTCCCTAAGTGATTACCTTCACTTTATCTTGTACATAGGGTATTTGTGCATAGCCCTTTGCATGTTGTGCCCCCCATATGAGCTCCTTGAGGGCAGGAACTGTTTCCCTCCCCCCCCTTTTTTTTTTGTTATTTACACGGAGCATTTATTAGTGCCTAGCACATAGTTGGCTGATTAAGTGACTCTTTTCCTGCAGAGAGCCAATGGGGCACCCAGAGGAGGATGATACATGACCACAGGCTCACTCCAGAGAAGAAGCAGGCCTAGTGGTTCATGGAAGTTGAGGGAACATTCTCGGAGCTATTGTTAGGAATATGCTCTTTGACTACTTGAAGAATCCCAGGGGACCTGAAGGTGTTGGCAGAGGATGGCAGAGCCAGCTCAATGAGCTGATGAAGGTAGCCAGCTGCCAGGAGGGGACCTCCCCACCCATAAGTTCCATAAGGGCAGAAACTATTTTTGGTCTCTCTCTCCCCAACACATAGCCCAATGAGTTGGCCCACACATAGCACACTTAAGTGTCTATTGAATGAAAGGTTGCTGGGCATTTTGGAGGTCTAGCTGTGGGTAAGGGTGGAGTGCTAGAAGCCACATGTTTATTCTAAGGTCTAGAACTAGAAGGGGCCTTAGAGACTAGCCAGATAGCTGATCTTCCCACCCCACCCCCTCCCACTGTTACACGTGAAGACCCTGAGACCGAGAACGGGACTCACCTGAGAACTTCTAAGTTGGTCGTGTTGACTTCAGATCCAGGTTCCGGACCATCAGCTTGTGATACACCTCTTCCACCTTTCACCAAACCACAGTGCCCAGGAATCTGGGCAGGATAAGTGGTTTGGCCCCACCAGAAGGGCTGGAGTTCAGAAGCAGGACTCTAGTTCCTCGGAAGACTGGCAAGGGCAAGGCCTGGGCTTCGGTCCTGAAGGAAGGGAGTCGGGGCCTTATGCATTGGAGGCCTCTGAGCACAAGGATAACTGGAAAGGGGGGCAACTAGCTGGCTTTTCTAGTGCAGGGAGAGAATACCTCAGAGCTCTGAATAAGACCTGAGCTATGAATGAGAATGAAGACACCTTATTCTCTGCCTGGAGCCTGAATTTATCCGGTAGCCTGGGATGCTCAGGTGGCAGCTGGGGTGGGGGTGGGGGACAGGGAGAGCATTGTCTCACCTGGGGAGGCAGGTCAGCAATTAGCAAGGTGTTTACCACTGCAAAGTAGCAGTTTCCCGGAAGCTCCCACTCCACCAAGGAACAAGGTGTAGTCAGAGTTCCCTGTGCTAGGCCCTCAAAGACCATGGCCGGGATCCCATTCTCCCATCCCCCCACCCCCCCCAAATACTCAGGGCCCTCAGTGAACCCCTAATCCAGCCTGACATTTTCAAGTGCCTACTATGTACAAACCGCTGTGCTTGGATCTGGAACCCCTAAATCAAAAAAGTACAAGATGGGCAAGGTGGGGGGGGGGGAGAGTGAGCAATGCAGACAAATAAAAACAAAATAAAAGAAGGGAGCACTTACGCCTTGGACATCAGGGAAGGCTTCGGTAGGTGGTAGGTGTGAGCCATGTAGGATTCAGTTGGAGGTGGAGTGTAGGAAGAGTCCATTCCTGTTAGGCATGCATGGGGGACAACATGCAGAAAGCCGGAGATGGGCTAGGAAATGTTGCTGGAGGGCAGGAGTTCTTCAGCTTTTTTGGGGGGTGGGCCTCTTTGCTAAGTTTAGCTAAGCCTAGGGTCCATTTTCAGAATAATGTTTTTAAATGCATAAAATGAAATACAGAGTATTACAAAGGCAGCCACTGGTATTGAAATACAGTTGCTGACACATTTAAAAGTTTTAACATTTTCAAAGTTTATGGCCTCCCAGGTTCAGAACTCCTGGGGGAGAGACCGGGAACTCAAATTAACTTGAGAAGCTATAGGGTTTGCGATCTGGTTTGGGCCTGTTGATTGTAGAAGGGTTTGCCCATGCCCAGTTGACTCATTCTAAATTTGGTGTGGAACAATTGGAGATTAATTGGTGGTTTGGGACTAATTTATGTGGTCAGAGCCACCCTTTTGTGCTAGCCTTCATCACAGGCTTTGTCTTTTTTGCCCATCTTGCCTTTACCCTTTTTCAGATGGATCCAGTTATGAACCTGCCCCCCCACACACACCCTCACCCCCTGGAGCCACTCATGGCTGCCTTAAAACAGTACTGTGTAATAATTAATTGTATGTGTTCTGATCCACACCTCCTAGAGTGAAGAGTTCCTGGACCCCACAGTCCCAGTCCTAGCCTCCAAGAGACAATGGTGTAACTTCTCAGCTCAAAAGATGGTACCCAAGCAGCTGGGAGCCAGATGGGATCTTGGGATGTGTAAAGAGCCTCAGTGCTCAGGACTTAGGAAATGGGAGTAGCAATGGCCTCTGTCCAGGGCCAGTTTACCCTACCCCTGAAATGTTGTGGTTAGTTTTCTGGGCTCTACATCCTAGGAAAATTCTGATGATGCACTAAAGAGTGTCCAGACATAAACAGTCAGGCTGGTGAGGAGTCTTAAATTTATGCCTTATGTAGACTGGTTAAAGGAGATGGAGACAGGGAACCTGGAGAAGCCTTTGGGGGATCTGAGAGTGTCATACCACAGGAAAAGAGAAAAAAGGAATGAGCTGCCCCAGGCCTCAGTGGGTTCTTTCTCATGAGCCATCTTTCATCAGGAACTGAGTTTGATAGGAGATTCTATTTTAGGTGTGGGTTGGACAAGACAGTGGCCCTTCCAGCTCTGAGTCTCTGAGGCATGCTTTCAGTGGTGGGGGCTCCTAAACCCCAGAGTTACAAAGGATAGGCTTGCCTACCCAAATTCAGGAGTTTGGGGAGTCCTAGTTCAGAAAAGAGAAGAGGAATTCTTGGCAGAACTCACCTCTTGGGGAGAGGTGGGGACCGCTTTGGTGGCCCCTAGAGCTGGGAGAAGTAGCATGGGCCCAAAGCCATGGAATTGGCTGGCAAAATATTGGTCTTGAGTATCATGAATTATTTAGACAATGCAAGGTTGATGGGCAAGGGGTTGCCTCTACTGAAACTCCAGTTGATTTCTTTCTGGGAGATGTCTAAACCCTTAGAACAGGATAGTGCCAGAAGGCTGAATCCTTGTGCAGAGGTGTGCTGGGAAACACTTGATTAACAACCAGCTCTCCAAGAAAAAAAAAAAGGACTCATGGCACACTTTTAAATTTAATCTGTGATATTAAGGTTTCGTC
>JAQQSV010002463.1:0-13516 GCA_028646515.1 Pseudochirops corinnae
TTATATATAGAATATATATAGAATATATATTCTTTGCTCAATTATCTCATAAAATACTGCAAAATTTCCATTTTACACATAAAGGAAAGAAGGCTAGAGAGACAATATAAGTCTAGCAGTTAGCAAGCTATTCCTCAAAGCCACAGGTGGGGAATCCAAGTTTTACAGAACAAATAATTTTACTAAGGGAATTTATTCTGAGAAGTTTGCATTCAGTTCAAAGGACTGTGCTTGAGGACCCAGAGGGCCACATGGGACCTCGTGGCCAAAGGTTCCCCACCCCTGCTTAAGCTCTTAAAATTTAGAGCTGGAGCTCATTTAGTTCAACACCTTCATTTCACAACTGAGAAACAACAAAAAACATTGAGTCCTGGAAAGTGACTGTGGCTCACTCTGTCAGGCCAACTACATTCAGTACTACACTCACTGGTCATGCTTAATTAATGGTGAGACCTTAGATTTTCAGATTATTTCAGTTTGATATAGATAAAATAAACAGAAAAAGCATCATGAAGGAGTTGGGAAAGCAGCTAGACTATGAGTAAGGAAATTTGGTATTGTGCCATTATCCATAAATACTGAAGACATGAGGAGGCCTTCACAATTTTATCCGTGGATCTATGAGCTCGCTGACGTCAATCTTGCCTCCTCCATAGGATTATATAACTAGAGACAGAATAGAACTTAAAGGTCATTTTGTTCCTGTGATTAGGAAATTAGTTCTCAGCGAAGTTAAGTGACTTAATCAAGGTCACATAGTGTACTTTCTATATTTCACACTAGAACTTCTCTATAATTACTATTTTTGGCTTTCCATAAATATTCCATAGAGGATGCACCCAAATTCACTCAACCTTCCTAATGCTGCAACCCTTTAACACACCTCCTCATGTTGTGGGGACCCCCAACCATAAAATTATTTTCATTGCTACTTCATAACTGTAATTTTGCTACTGTTATGAATCTTAATGTAAATATCTGATATGCAGGATGTATTTTCATTGTTACAAATTAAACATAATCCACAGGTTGGGAATCTCTGACTTAAGGTGAATCATGACCAGTGAGTATAGTACTGAATGTAGTTGGCCTGACAGAGTAAGCCACAGTCACTTTCCAGGACTTATTACATTTCTTAGGTGCCATTTTATTATTCAAGTTGTCTCCCTATCAGCCCATGTTCTGATTATTTAACTTTTCTGGTCATATGTCACAAAATCACACAGTAAAAGAATTTGAAAGTTCAAAGGAAAACCAGTAGTCAATCAGTAAAACAAAACTCATGTAAACATTTGTAAACTAGGCAGGAAAGAAAACAAATAAGATAAACAAAAAAAGTAGTGAACCAATGAAAGAATGTTGTAATAAAAAATAACTTTTTTAATCATTGCTTAAAGATTTCCAGTGAGAAGAATGCCACTACCACCTCCTGAGTTAGCCCACTCAGCTCTGGGAAGGCTTGAATTCTGAGCTTTCCTTCAAATGCAGCCCAAATGTACCCATTCCCTCCCCCCTCCATTTTTGACATCTGATAGATCAGGACATAGGAAAGCCCAAGTGACAGCTCTGCTTACACTGAAAGACAGTCATCATCTACCCTGAAAGTCTCTTTTTCAGTAGGATAGACATGATCCATCCTTTTCATTGATCCTTAGTAGATATGTTCTATACACATATAACATTTTAGATTTTACTGTTGCCTATATCTGATCATTTTTGCACATATGACACTTTAGATGTCAATATTACCTGTATCTGCTCTGAGTTATCAGAAAGCATCAAGGGTCCTGAGAAATCACACTCTATCATCCATGCTACTTAATGTCAGAGAGTATTCTGGGGTAAAAGTCTAGCTCTGTGTCTCTTTCAGCATCTCCAGGTTGTAGCTGCCACTCTCCTTTTGCTTCTGCCTGTTAACTAATTTTGAAATAAGTAGAAATCAAACAAACAAACAAAAAACACTTCCTTCCATTTTTCTTAAGAATTTAAATACTTCATTGTCTCTTGCAGATGTCTTCTTTAAAATAATCAATTTCATCACCTCCCTTGGAAGAAAGCATTTGTTTTGAAATTTTCTTATAATCTCCCATCTCCTTTCAAGCTCACACAGAAATTTTTACAACTTTATGCCTCTAAGATTAGAGAACGAAACATTTTTATCTCTGTATCACTATCATTGAGTAGCAATCTTCATCTAAGTGGTGTGTAGTTTGCATATATATATATATATATATATGGGTATGAAGATATATGTATTGAGAGAGAGAGAGAGAGATACATACATACATACATACATACATACATACATACATACATATGTAGATGGGTAGATGGATGAATGGATGGATAGATGGATGGATGGATAGATATACAGACAGACAGACACTATACAAGTGGATTTGTGTTTGAGCTTCCCAATTATACAGGTGACAAAGAAAGGCTGTTTGTGGACTGGTTTTATTAGCTAAGATAAAGAGGGACTTGACATAACAACAGTCCTTTGTGGTGATTGAGAGTAAACCCAATTGGACATGCAGGGAATCAACAAGTCTGAAGCCAATTAAGCACATACCAACTTTGCAATAGACACTGAGATACTTGTTGGTTTATGAACCTTCAAGAGACATTCTTTTATTTAGAGGCTCCCCTGTTGGTTGTGGGGTTCCTGGACACATCTTGTTTTATGGATTTTATGAAATATTTCCTCTTATATGGTTGTGCAGAAGACTTGAACAGTGGGATGCTTTTCCTCAAGAATGCCATCTGATGTGTGTATCAATGGATCACAGCTCTGACACCTGGAATTCCTCCTGGATCTCTCCCTCCCTTCGAGAATGAGGATTCATGGCTCATTCCTTTCTAGACTTTCCCACTGTTCTCCCTTGAATCCCTGCCTTCTTTGGTTTGAAAAGGATATATACTTTCCACATTCATTACCTGGTGAGCTGCTAATAAGTGTTAGGCTGGTTGATCCTATATATATGTTTTTCGTCCCTGTTTCTTTAATTTCATGGGCATAGTCTTCTGATTTTCTTCCCTTTAGGGAAAAAAGAGTGTTTAGATCTCAAGAACCGGTCTTTTCTTTCTCTGAGTAATAGACACACACACACACATACACAGACACACACACATATATACATATATATACAAACACATATACACACATGTACACACATACATATATGTGTGTATACATATATTTATATATACATACATGCATACATACGTGTGTGTCTGTATGTCTACACAAAAATACATGAAAGATAACATTGAGAACTGATGAAGCATCTTTGGGAAAAGGAATAGTTAGCACAGGGCAGCTAAGTGGTACAATGAAAATTCAGATTTGAAATCTGGTCTCAGACACCTGTTAGCTGTATGGCCCTGGGAAGGCCATTTAATGCAGTTTGCCTCAGTTCCCTCATCTGTAAAATTAGCTGGAGGAGGCAATAGCAAACTACTCAAGTAAGTGTGCCAAGAAAACCCAAATGGGATCATGAAGAGTTGGACATGACCGAAAGATGATTGAACAGCAACAGAACACAGTGGATGGTCTAGGCCATAGGGGTGGGGAATCAGCAGCCCTGAGACCACTAGTGACCTTCTAGGTCCTTGCGTGCAGTCTCTTGATTGAGTCCAAGTTTTACTGAAGAGATTATTTTATTATAATTTTATTTGTTCTGTTAAGTTAGGATTTAGTCAAAGGGCTGCACTTAAGGACCTAGAGGGTCACAGGTTCTCCACGCCTGGTGGGATATTGAAACTGGACAGTGATAGGACAAAAAATATAGAACCCTGAGGTGAAATTTCAAAATATAAATTTGGCCCTCCTTCATAAATGACTTGCTAAAAGAAATTGACAGTAAGGAGTCTTAGATTCTCAAAATCACCAAAATCTGTCACCAGGAGCTCTAAGTCAAAAGCGAAGCAGAAAATAAAGTTGTGGAAAAAATTTCCTTTCATCTTCCATAACCCCAACTCTATTCATAAAAATTGGCATCTTTTCCTACTGTGACCTCTCTAGGTTTCTGACTCTTTTCTCTTTTTAAAACTTTTAAAAGTGAAGAATTTGGAGGAAGTGTTCTAAGTTACATTCAAAAGAATCTTAAGTAAAATTAAATTTAGGATATCCTGGCTTAGTCATGATACTTTCTCTTGGGAGTTTTGTTATATTAAGAAAGTCCTTTCAACCTTCTGCGGCTTAGTTTCTTTATAGCTAAAATTATAGTGCAGAGAGAGGGGAAATGAGGTTAAATTAGATAATCATGGAGGTTCTTTTCCATCTTTCCTTAGCATTCTATAGAAAGAGTTTGGAGAATGTTGTAGACTCTTGTGTCATACTGCCACCTAGTGGCAGTGCATTGTCATCACTATACCGCATTCCCTATTGCCGAAGAGGGAGAGGGATGGGTGGGAACAGATGTAATCCAAATCTTCTCAGCTGTTGTCATTGGGTTGAAAAGGAGGAGAGCAGGTGGTCATTTCCTTGAGCACAGCTTGAAATAAATGTAAAGAGCAGAATAGAATTAGCCAATGTGTGAAAACTAAATTGGTGTTGATAGTTCTTTCTATGGAAAACAAAAATCTTTTTGAAGGGAATGATAAAATCACCTGATTTACACAGGCCTTGTATTTTGCCCTACAAAGACAAAGATATGGTTATTTTGAGTTTCTGTGGGTGGTGTGATTAGTATAGTTCAGGCCCAGATGGATTTGCAAGCATTAGATTCATGCCCACTATCTTTCTAATTTAATCAGATTAATTCAATCCCAAAGAAGCTTGTTACAAGGAAGGGTGAAAATAACATTAGGCTAGAAATCAGAAGACTTGAGTAAGCCTTTTTGCTCTTGAACCCTCATTTTCTTCATCCAACAAATGGCCATAGAAATGTGCGTGTGTGTGTGTGTGTGTGTGTCTAAAACTTTACAAACTTTAAATTTCAATGCCAAGGTATGCTGGGAGTAGTAGCTCTAGAGGAATATTGTCATCTCTGGATCCCCTCAAGAGCTACCTGTATGAAATGCAAAATAACTCAGTTTTCTCCTCTACAAAATGATAATATCAAAATGAATATTCCCTAATGTCCTTTCATTTCTCACCCAGCTGCCTTCCTTTGTACTACTTTATCATTCCCCTAGAAACCTCATTATTCTGCACTAGTATAATGATACCTCATCCGTATGATCTGCCCCCCAAAACTCCTCTGATCAGAGGGCAGAGCACAGAGATCCTCCTAGAACTTGGGTAGAAATGAGGAAGGTTCCCAGACCATCTATTTATGAAACTCAACCCAACTGCTCTGCTTTGTACTGCAAACTTCTTGGAGCCATTCATGAGAATTTGTTTACAGCTAAATCCAGCAAACATGGATAAGTAGCTTTGAAAAGGGCTCAGCAAGTCCCTTGAACACTACACCAACCCTAGTAGTTGTAGTAGGAGTAGTAATTGTTGTAGTGGTGGTGGTGGTGTTGGCAGCAATAATATTAGAGTCTTAGTGTCTTGTTTGATTTTAGAATGAGTACACAGGAAACATTCAATTTAAGTGAGTTGGAATGAGGGAAACATCTTCTTAACTAAATGTTTCTCCAAAATCGAAAAATCTTCATTTTGAAGTTGTATATTCACCTTCAATGGAAACCTACAAGCTGATGATGCATGGTAGGATTTCTGGGGAGTTATAGGTTAACCTGAAGTCATCTAAGTGGTTTAGTGTATAGATTGCAAGACATGGAAGTAGGAAGACCTGAGTTCAAATTGGAACTCAGACACTTACTAATTCTGTGATTCTGGGCAAGACATTTAACCTCTGTTTGTCTTAATCCACTGGAGAGGGAAATGACAAACCCCTCCAGTATCTTTGCCTGGACGATATTGCTTTGTTATGTCCATGGGGTCCTAAGGAGTTAAGCATCATTGAATTACAACAATAAGTTCAACTAGATGACCTTTCACTTCCCTTCCAAGTCTGTGATTCTGAGTTTTAATTTTCCCCATCTTTTCTCTCTCTCTCCCTCTCTCTCTGTTTCTCTGTCTCTCTCATTCATTTTGCAGATGAGGAAAGTAAGACAAACAGTTTAAGTGACTTTCCAGGGTCATGGAGCTAGTGTCTGGGGCCATTTTTGAACTCAGAAAGAGGTGTCTTTTTAACTCCAGGCTCGGCTCAGTACTGTACCACCTGGCTGTCCTCAGGACAGATATCAAAAAGAAAAAGAGTTTGACTGGAGAACACTGGCTTTTTGCCATTTTTCTAAGCAGTGGGATTTTGAACATCTGCCAGCCAGACCCTCTACCCTCATCTCCGTTGTGTTAGCTTTTGACTTTCTCTATTGGAGGTGGGGACGGTGCTCTTTTTCCTCTGCCTCTAAACTTTGTCCAATCAAATTTGGGGCTGACATAGTTGGTAGCCTGACAATTGTCACTCTTAAAGTTAACAGTCCCATGATGAGGAGAAAATTTCTCCAACTTCATCTATTGATCATCACAAACTCTTCTCTCTTCATCCAACAGACCATTTCAATCTCAATGCTAGCAAAACATGGGCATCAAATCCTACATGTGGGGCAGCTTCCCAATCTTTCACAAGTATTATTTCCATAAATGAGAACTTCATCCCACAGAGATGATCTCCCACAATGCTGAGATATACCCAATATTAGACTCATAAATATATGTTTTAGAAGTACATTTAGCCAATGCCTTCATTTTATTTTATTCTAAGAAAAAAATATAACACAAAGATTAACCATCTCTATACACCTCTAGAAATAAGGATAGTTATAATGGTCATTATTGCTATTTCGTTTGAAAAATATTTTGATCACTTGATTGGACCTCTTGCAGCCTGTTCCTGTCTCATTCATGAGTCATGTATATACGTGTATTTGTGAACCAGGACCAGGTCAACTGTTGGCAATGGGGGATAGACACCCTAAGAAATGTCTCCTATGAGGCAGAAGTTTCATGTCCCTGGGAAAAGCCCTTTTCAGGACAGATTTCCTGAAGAATCAGTGTATGATGCTAAGGGTAGAATTAGAAGATTAGGGCCTCTTGAATCCCATTTTCATGCTAAGCCTATACTACAACAGAACCTACTTTTCCAAGACTGCCTGAGCCCCATGTGTACATCATACATTCAAGAGCTATCTAAGAGTTTCCCTGTCAGAGCATGAAATGAAAAAGTGATTCCACTCCCCAATGCCAGTGTTGTCCATGTCATGTATGGTGACACAGGTATCCCCTCCCTTAACTATTGAGGGAATAAAATTGTGTTCAACGATCACTTCATTATAATTGCTATCTATTGCACCATCCTAGGAACTTTCTATATCGTTATCTTCCAAATAATTAGAATAAAAGGGAAATTATCATCTGAATAGGAGCTCCCATAGAGATTTCAAGGAACTCCTTTTAAGTGGCATAGGAGACACAAATTCCCCTTGTTCTGTGGCCTGCTGGGAAGTACACATTTGAGACACCCCAGATTCTTATTCCCAAGGGTCTTAAAGAAAAAACATAAGATTACCAACATCTTTCTCTGAGTCAGGCTCTGGAAAGAGTATAATGTTTTATGTCTTCCTATTTCTTCCTTATTTCTTCCATTTTCTTTTCCTGCATTATTTCACACTGAAAATTACCACAATTGCAATGTGACTGGGCTGTATGTTTGCGCTACTGTACCAAACATGATCTGATGAATTTTTTACTGTTGTTATTATTGTTCTGCAATCACGGAAACACTTTTTCTGCCAGGCCCATTACTCCTAATGTCTCAGCTCTAAGAAATATAGCAAACTAACAGAGATGTCCACATGCTGGTAAGTCAACGTACTTGACTATTCTCTCTCTTCTCCATCCCTTTGCCAGGATCTAGACACCAGACTTCCCTCAAAAATTGAAGTCATTTAGCAGTATTTATTATCTATAAGAACCCTATCACTAAACAGAATTTCTGTGGAAAGGGAGGGAGGGATAACTTGAAATGGGCAACTTTCCTTTAAAAAATTATCATCAGAGTAAATTTACCAAGCTTTTATTGGGTATATGTGTCTGTGTTGGGTTCAAAGATACAAAGAGTCATTGAACATACTGCATATCATCCAAAGGCTTTCCCTCAATTTTAAAAGGTAGGAAACTATATAAGCAATTAAATTCCATATTCGCTCACCTAAAAGATGTCAGTGATTGTTATAGACAAATAGTTCTATGGAGCTTGGAAAGAGTAACTCGTTACTAAAAGACGGAGTGTGTAAATATGACTCTCCAGGAGAGATGCAATTTAAATAGACCATTGAGGAAGAGGAAGATTTAGATGTAGGTGAGAAGAAAGGACATTCCAGGATGGGGAGGGAGTTATTATAACTATGAGTGTCGTTACCTACTCTTGTTTGTGATTTTCTATGAGAGGAACATATTTCTAATTTGGTGGGGGGGACAGTGACTGGGGACAGGGCTTATGATCTTCTTGTTTTCTGCTGTAGACAGCAGAGATATAAAGCTTCCTCACCGAAGTTTTATAAAGATTTGTTCTCAAAAGTTTGTTTCCCTCTTGTTGATCTTTTACTTATATAAGTAAAAAATAGAATCATTGACTTTATTACTGCACAATATGTAAAGACTAAAAACCTAGAATATCAGAGCTGGAAAGAACCTTAGAAAATAGAGCACAAAATAATGAAGTTTGATAGAATATTCAAATTTAAGAATTTAAAAGACAAAGAGACCTCTAAGTATAAGAGGTCAAAATTATAATGGACTTAAAAAAACAGAATTTTGCCTTTTAAGTACAGAGTGAAACATTTGGAATGGATTTTAGAAAACAGTATATAATCAGTCACAACTGAGGGAGAACCTGATCAATAGAATGTTAGAGATATCAAGAGGCTACAGAATAGAACAAAGAGGGTCAAAGCAAGAAGGAATCTGAGGAAAAGATAAGAGAATATTAATTTGGAAAGGATCTTTGCTGATAGAATATATAATGTTAGCACTGAAATGGTCTTTATAGATTATATATTTCAAGACCACATGTCTTTCAGTGTTACTTTTGGAGTTGGCAGAGGAGACAGTAGACCTAATGTTTCCTTGTGACTTACTTCATTGAATGGTTATGAATATATTGACCATCAAATTTCTTGGGTCCATTCCATCACTCACATCCTTATTTTGTCCTACACCCTTTCCATTATGTTACTCATTCTGTTCAATTTTAGAAGCCATTGTTCATTCCATCCATCCCTTCTTTTGTAGAAATTTAGAGAAAAGAAAGTCATCAAAGAAAATTTGAATTTGGAGAGGGTTCAGGATACACATCTCTCTCTCTCTTTCTCTCTCTCTCTCTCTCTCTCTCTCTCTCTCTCTCTCTCTCTCTCTGTCTCTGTCTCCTTAAAACTGGTCCTATTTAAAGATGTCAGCATCCATTCTTGTCTATACTATTGACATAATTTATGAAAGAGGTTTTAATCCTTCAATCTATCATCTTTCCAAAGAGGCCTTCACACTGTTGTCAAATACTCTTACATTTAAAACAATAGCATGTAATTTATTTGTATATGACATATATTTACTAATATTTTCTCTCTGTTTCTGCACAAATTCTTATAAAATGTATTTAAAAAAAAACAGAAACAAAGCAATAACAATTCTGTAAATTTAGCCAACATGTTGAAAAGTCTGAAAATATATAGGTAATTCAACACCTATAATCCCCCACTGCTTCAAAGAAAAAGTATCAAATGCCTTCTCATATGTCGTCCTTAAATCCAAGCCTGTTCATTATACTTTTGCTAAATTCATTTCAATTATTTTATTATTTCCATTTGTTATATGACTGTTTAGCTGTTTCAGTTGGTTCTGATTCTTCAGGACTCCATTTAAGGTTTTCATCAAAAAAATATTGCAGCAGTCTCAGATTTCCTTCTCTAGCTCATTTTACAGAAGAGGAAACTGAGGATAAAAGGGTTGTGACTTGCCTAGGCTCATACAACTAGTAAGAATCTGAAGCCAAATTTGAACTCAGGTCTTCCTGACTCTAGACTATGGCTCTATCCATTGCACCACCTTGCTGCCATTTCCATCTACACTGTCCCAATTATTTTATGCATTACAAATATTTCTAATGCACCATTCTGTACAGCAAGAGCATCATTGGTCTCTCGTTGCCTGTTGAAAAAATAAAATATCTTAATTCATCATTTAGCATGAACTTGTAAACTTACTTCAGTCCCACACCTTCATGCCATTCTAAAGTTCTCCCTTCATACACCACACTAAGAAATGCTTCCCTATATTTCTATGTGTTTTATTTCACCATTTCTTCTGACTCACTTCTTCTGTGAAATTGTCCTTGAATCCTTTCACCATCTTGTAAGTACCTCAAATAGAAGAAGTTGCCCCTTTCCTAAATATCTCCTATTTAAGTTTTCCTGCACCACTTCTTGACTCTTTCAATACTATCACTCATGTAGGAGTGTGCTGAGCCAACAGGTATGTACTGATTTGTTAAATTTACATTGCAAACATATAAAACTTGAAAATTAGTTGTTATGAATCAAAGCTTATTTTGTTTTTGTTTTCTTCATTACCTAAACTTAAGAAAACAATGGAGAAAATTCATAATTCAAATTCAACTAAAAATATATCATCCATATGTGTGTGTGTACATTATAAGTACTATTATAAGGCCGCTAATGGATCGCCTTAAATGTTCACATATTTTCTACAATTCTATCCATATTTGAACTGAATGATGATCTTCACAGCCTGAGAAACTTGTCCAAGATCACTTAGGTAATGTAATGACATAATTTATCATGTGTGTTAATGTGAGTCTGTATGTTTTAATGGAAAAAATTCACCTCCTTCCTTCAAACTGACCTAGTGTCTAAAATACTGCAAATCATGATTCATTCATTGGGTTTTCTTTCACATAGTCTTGGTTTTTATTTTTAAATTGTAAATGGTAATTAGTGAAGCATGCAATGAAACTATCCAAACATGTTCCTATTACAGAATACCTTCTACTACATACAGGGGAAAATGGTGCATCCTAAAAGATCTTAAATATGTACGGACATGAGAGATCAGGGAGATTAATTAGAGGACATCAAAACACTATGCTTTGTCCTTGAGGCTGTGTCCCACCAAAAGGAAAGTGCAAGAGAGTAAGGTATCTAATACAAACTTCAGGTGTAATTGGATCTACTGCTGAACTTTTTGCCTGTGTTTTACCTAATAGCTTTGCAGAGTAAGAAATGTCTGTTCATATTAGATTATGCCTTGTCAGTTGTGATTCTAGTCTGAAGGAAATTGTTTTATTTAGAGTAAATCTCTGGGGGTCATAAGGCAAACAAAAAAAGGATCTCATGGGCCTCACTTAATCTTTGTCAGATGAGACTTGGAAATGTAATATGGGTCTTGTTATTCCTATTAAAAAATACAAGATAGATAAATAAAGGATGGGATAACATTGGACAGTAAGAGAAATAGTTGTATGAATAAATAAAGGAATTATATGAGAATGTGATAGAAAATATCTGGGTGGGTATCAGTGGTGGCAGAAAATGAATACTGTAATTAGATTTAAATATTAATCCAAGCAAAAGAGGTGAGAGATGAGGAGTTTGGGGAAAACACTACAAGTTATTCATACAGATATAATAATTTATTAATGTATAAATCTAGTAATCCAAAAATTATTTGAACTTCTCTGTGTAAAGAATGAGTATATAACAACTCCTTCATGATTATTAATTAATTATTAGTTATTATTAATGTATTATATATAATTATAAATTATTATAATTAAATATAATAATATATAAAATATAAATATATAGTTGTATTAAAATTATATAAAATATATAATTGTAAATAATACATAATAATTATAAATAATTAATGATCATAATGAATGATTATTTCTCTTTAAAAAATATAGACTCCAAAAATGGGAAACTACATTCTGGATTTGATTTTTATCATTATGAAGGAAAATAGGATGGAAAAAAGTGAGCAACTGTGACATGCAATGTGACAAGCAATAGCTTGTGATAAAGAAGAAAAAGAAAACTCAAGAGTTTGGCAAGAATATATTATTTGGGCAAAAGAGACTGCAAAGTGCTCAGATGAATCAGTTGAAGAGTAGATAGCATCCCAAGCTATAAAAATCTGCTGATAATTAAAAAAGGAAGATTATGATTACTGAAATGGAAGAAGCAATTAGAAAAAATTAAGAATAATAAAACTATCCAAGAAGATCATCAAAATTCTTAAATTAGAAGGAAAAAATAATAGAGGATGGAAGAAAAGGAATAGTAGAATCTTCTAAGAAATATCAGAAATGCTGAAGCTCAGGATAAGTTAAAGCTTATAAGAAAAAGTGGAGACAATTATATAATATTTGGGTGGAAATAGAAAAATCAAAGGAAGCATAGAATCATTTATTAGAATAGATTAGAAGTATGAGAGAGGAGCTTAACTTTAATTTTTCTCCTAGTTTTCCAATAAAAGCATGAATTTTTGCATAAAGTATGAGAGACCAAATATATCCAAAAGGTTATTGGTATTGTCACATAAATAATGAGATAAGAAGAAAGTTTCCAATTGACCTTGATGACTTATAAGTCATATAGGCTAGAAGAATCATATCTGTAGAATCTGAAAGAATCAGTTAATGTGATTGAAAACTTAGTTTCTATAAACATTAAAATGTCTCAGATAATAGGTGAGAAACTGAAGTATTGGAGAAAGGCTATCAGCAATATTTTCAACAAAAGGAAGTGAATGATGGCAAAATCCAGGCCATTGAGCTTATTTTCAATTCTAAATTATAATACAGACCATGATATTAAAGGAAAATTAACAAAGAAAATTAATCATGATAATATATATTCAGCATTATATCATAGAAAAAAGTCATTTTAAATTTAATATATTGGTTTTTAAAGGATCCCTAAACCAGAGATAAACAATATGGTTTAGTGGATCAAAGAATCAAATTTAAGTGCTGTTCCTAGAATGTAATACCTAAGTGAACACGGAGAAGTCACTAAGTCTCACATTGTCCAAATGAGACTTTCCAAGACTATAACTTCCAGAAGAGTGACTCATCTACATTGACAAAGAGAGTTTCCATACCCAGAAACAGTTGATGAATGATGTGCCTAAATTGGTAAATTAAGAGAACACTTAAGGTTTGGATATTAGATTTAACAGAATATTTGATCAAATATTTCATCCTCTTAGTGTACAGGATAGAGATATATGACTTAAATGATAATATAATACGATGAATTCAGAATGTAAGACCTAAAGAGAGGTCGCTAGTGATTTCTTGTCAATTTAAAAGGAAATCTCCAGTGGAATGCAAAAATACTATGGGCTTCTTGTTATGATGTTAAACATGTTTAACAGTGATTTGGACACAAGGCATATATATTATGATTATCAAGTTTGCAGATAGTATAAAGGGAATGGAACAGACATTTATTAAGTGCTGACTATGTGTCAGACACTGTA